>BMAO01003319.1:0-111338 GCA_019973975.1 Trichonephila clavata | reverse complement strand
CCAACAATAATAATAGAGGAATCCATTTTTCATAAAATAGTATCTCCTCATCACACTCAAATTTCGATGCATTTCGTACGTTCCTTCAGAAGGACCTACCGTTTTTTTCATATTTGTTCAAAAAGTAAAGGTTTCATCACAGGAACAGCATTCCAGAACCCCAACAATAATAATAGAGGAATCCATTTTTCATAAAATAGTATCTCCCATCACACTCAAATTTCGATGCATTTCGTACGTTCCTTCAGAAGGACCTACCGTTTTTTTTCATATTTGTTCAAAAAGTAAAGGTTTCATCACAGGAACAGCATTCCAGAACCCCAACAATAATAATAGAGGAATCCATTTTTCATAAAATAGTATCTCCTCATCACACTCAAATTTCGATGCATTTCGTACGTTCCTTCAGAAGGACCTACCGTTTTTTTCATATTTGTTCAAAAAGTAAAGGTTTCATCACAGGAACAACATTCCAGAACCCCAACAATAATAATAGAGGAATCCATTTTTCATAAAATAGTATCTCCCCATCACACTCAAATTTCGATGCATTTCGTACGTTCCTTCAGAAGGACCTACCGTTTTTTTCATATTGTTCAAAAAGTAAAGGTTTCATCACAGGAACAGCATTCCAGAACCCCAACAATAATAATAGAGGAATCCATTTTTCATAAAATAGTATCTCCTCATCACACTCAAATTTCGATGCATTTCGTAGGACCTACCGTTTTTTCATATTTGTTCAAAAAGTAAAGGTGTCATCACAGGAACGGCATTCCAGAACCCCAACAATAATAATAGAGGAATCCATTTTTTATAAAATAGTATCTCCTCATCACACTCAAATTTCGATGCATTTCGTACGTTCCTTCAGAAGGACCTACCGTTTTTTTCATATTTTTTCAAAAAGTAAAGGTTTCATCACAGGAACAACATTCCAGAACCCCAACAATAATAATAGAGGAATCCATTTTTTATAAAATAGTATCTCCTCCCCACCTCCCTCACACATACACAAATTTCAATGCATTTCGCAAGCTCCTTCAGAAGGACTTACTATACTTCTTCATCTTTGTTTAAAAAGTTTCACCAGAAGGAAAATATTCCAGGCAATCAAAAATAGTAATATTAGAAGAATCCCTTATTTTTAAAATATTATCTCCTACCCCCTTACAAAAATTTCGATGCATTTCGTACATTCTCTCAGAAGGACCCTACAGTAATTTTTTGCCTCTTTGTTTAGAATAAATTTTTTTTGTTCATAGGAACAATATTCAAGGCAACCAAAAAAATTAGATGAATCTTGCTTTAAGAGACTGAGCCATCAATATGCGTAAAACCAAATTTCATGTTAAACGAAACGCCTAGATCAGTAAGAGTTTAGACGAAATGAAGGTATCACTGAGAAGAATATATTTTGCCAATTCCGAGCATAACTAAGCTATTGCTACATGTTTCGAAATTTAAAAATTATCAGTTATCCGCGTACCACTGAAATAAATTATCCAGGTGATTTTGTGAACGATCACTATCGATATTAGATTCCACCGACCTAAACAATTTTAAGTCGTCAGCAAATAAAAGGTATTCGAACTTACAACAAAAGTCATTAATGAATAAAATAAAAAGCATAAGACTAAATTAATAAGCCTAGGGGACACGTAATGTATTTTTAACACATGAAATATACCTTTTTTGAAATAGACATGGAGTTTTATTACTGAAATAAGAAAAACACCAAAAAGATTGTCGAAGGGAGTAAGTTAGTTCGAAGTATTTTCCATTCTCTACAATGGTCGCATTTTGCTGCGATGAATATTTACGTGAATATACACTCATGTCCATAAATTAAGGATAATGAAGTTCAGGCAAAGAAAGAGACAGAAACAAAACAAATTTGACTTAATTGTAAAGTCTATTTATTAAACAAAAGGTAAAGAGCAAAAAAGATGCCATATGTTCGACATAATTAATAAAAATTGCGATTTTTACTCCCTGGAGCAAATTTCAAAAAAGAACCTATTTACAAAAAACAGTATAACATGGTTAGTATGATGATTAATACGGAGTATGTCTCCCGGACGATACAATACAGACCTTACAACGCCTACGCATGCTGAGTGTCAAATTATCAATCTGATCTTGGGGAATATTACACCACTCATCAAGCAATACTCTCCGAAGTTCCGGTAGGCAGGTGGTTGATGGGCTGCAATTCGTCGGCCAAACATATCCCACACATGCTCTATTGGATTCAAGTCCGGTGAGTATGCTGGCCAATCCATACGGGTGATATCCTCCGATTGAAGGCATTCGTCTACAATGTTTGCACGGTGAGGACGGGTGTTGTCATCCATAAACAGAAATTCAGCACGATGGCGCCTCGAAACAAACGTACATGTTGTTCCAGAATGACATCTCGATAGATGTGGCCTTCCATCGTTACACTCTGAACATGCAGGTCATTTCTGGAACCAAGAATAATTCCTCCCCAAACAAGCCATCCTGCACCACCGTAACGGTGTCGTTCAATGGTGTTCTCTTGGTGGGTACCTGGCTCTCTCCATATGAAAGTCCGGCGAGAATCAGACTGCAAACTAAACCTGGACTCGTCGGAAAACATCACACAAGACCACTGTTGTGGTGTCCACAATGCATGCTCTCTACTCCAGGTTAATCGCAGGCGACAGTGAGTTGCGGTAAGGGGAACACATCTGACAGGCCTACGAGCATATAGACCAATGTGCCCTAATCGTCTGTACACAGTCTGCCTTGAAACTGTCGTACCGGTAGCTGAAGAGAGCTGACGAGATAGGTCTGATGCTGTGCTCCGTCTGTTTCTTTTGGCAGTAACTGCTAAATACCGGTCCTCATTTGGCGTTGTAACTCGGGGGCGACCTGTGATGTAACATCTACTCATATTACCATCATCTTGGAATCGTTGCTAAAGCCGAGATGACACTCTGGGCGATTCCAAGTTCCTCGGATATTTCCAGCTGAGTACGTCCACATTCCAGTCGCCCGATAATTCTACCACGTAAAAAATCATCCAAATGCTTCCTTTGTGCCATAACTATGCGGTTATTGCACTGAAGGGCTTTTAAAGCGATTGTGAACAATTTTACTTCTTTTCCACCATTCCTTATATACCCCTCTCTTACACTCTCGTCGTTGTGACGTACTATCCGCGCCATCTGGTGGTTTCCTGTAATTTGCATATTTTTCTTCAAGATATGTGTGACAATTCTACAGGTGAAATTTTTATTTTAGAGTTCAATTTCTGTGTGATTCTGAATTATCCATAATTTATGGACAGGAGTGTATCAACCAATCACCAGATTCTTATGTAAACAGGTTGAAAAAATTTCCGGCAAAGTATTCCCAACCGCATTTTGCCAGCTCTTTGTGGGTTTGTATGCAAACGGGGCCATAGATTTCAAATTTGGCAAGCATATTTATGTTGTTCAATAGAAATTCCTAAATAACGGGCTTTTACGGAAATCCACTCTAAGCTGTGGGGTTAGGAGAGCGTAAAAGATGTTTTAGAAATTCAAATTCTGTTCTTTATAAATCAAAAGATTCGGGAATAGAAAACTGTTTTTAAATATAATCGAAAGTTTAATGCTAAGACTTAGATATCTATAACTTAAATATATATGTAATCATGCACCATGAAATAACCAGTGAAGCGGGTGAGTAACGTTTAGTTTACAAAAAAAAAAATAATAATAATAAAAAAACTTAAATTAGTCACAAAACAATCTCAATGCTGTTCTTTAAAAATTTCGCAAGAAATTTTAACATTCTCTCAAATTTTCAGTCTTTTATCAATCTATGTCGGAAATAATCCTCACGGAGAATGGGGATATTAAAAAAAGAAGGATCGAAAATACCGCAGTAGGGGATTTGAATAAATATTTCAGTCAGAATGATAAAACAAAATCCTTTGATGACGGCACGTGCTGCTATGAATTTTCTTCACGCTCCCCCTCCGTACTTCCTTGGCCATCTATGCCGCCTGCTCTCTCTCCCATAGAGCACATTTGGGACATTATAAGAAGACGATTACAACCTTCCCGGAATGTTTACGATTTAACTCAACAATTGGAGACAACTTGGCACGAAATTCCGCAGGACACCATTCGGGAACTTTGTCAGTCGATACCATGCCGAGTAACAACTTGCATCCGGGTCAAAGGTTGAACAACGCCTTATTGAGTTCATCCCTTTGTTACGAAATTTTAATGGTTTGTTTTTCTATGTATGATCTTCACATCCACCAATTTTTCTCGCAATCGGACAACTGCTTCTCAGTGCGACGGATTCTTTTTCTTCTACAGTGTGTGTATATATTTATGAGTGTGTTTCTTATGTATGACAGAAATAAATCTGAAGAGGCAAAACAAAAATGAGTAATCAGACAGTATACGCCAAGAATAAGTTAACCACAAACAGACGATGGCAAACTCTTAGCTTTGGAAGCTAAGAATGCAAGTTAAATCATTGTTTTCGGGTCAGCCAACTTTCATCAGTATTTTGTCTTTTCAACTAGACTGTAGTAAAAAGAAATAAGAGCAAGAAAATAAACCCAATCATAACATTAGGAAATTAATATTAAGTATATACTATAATCAAATTTTACAAATGCTATAATCTCAATAGCTTAAAATATACGTAGTCATACATCATCATAAAATATCAGGTGAAGCGGGTAAGGGTTAGTTTATAAAGAGGTTACATCGAAATTGGAACAAATTACTCACAAAACATAATAAATCTCAACGTCATTCTTTCGAAATTCCAGAGGAAATTTTATCATTCTCTCAGATTTTCGAACTTTTTATAAAAATATGCAGGAAATAATTAATGGGGATGTTGAAAAAGAGAAAGATCGAAAATACCTCAATATAGGATCTGAATAGATATTTTAGAATGAAAAAACAAAATCCCATGATAAATTTTCTCAGGCAAAAGCACGAACATTACTGAGTTATTTGGACGTTTTTATAACCCCACACATTTCCATTATGGATATTCAGTTTTTATATTATACATAGGAGTATGCGTGCGTACGTGTAGCCGTGACAATAGAAATGTTGAGTAGAAAACAAAGAATTTATGTATTTGAACGGTAGGAGAGAGAATGCGCATTTATGTAAAATATCAGAAAAAGAGAATTCAGCAGGAGTGCCGAAAATCAAGAGTAAATTATAAAAATTAAGAGAAGGATACGAATGTAAAAAAGGAGCCACTGTTGTTTTATTATAACGAGATAACCAGTTCTGGTTTTTACCGCGTAAGTCTAAAGGAGACACAGTACGATTCAATTGAGAAAAATTGATTAAAAAATCAAATCTAATCCTTTTAGCCTAAATTATTCTTTATATACTTATCTATAACCTCACAAAGTTTGAAACTCTAAACTTAAAAAACGCGGAACTATGATAGCTTTTACGTTCGTTTTTATTCACATTCCTATGGAAAATCAAAACTTTAAACTTACTTATCTTAGAGAAAGATAAAATAACTAGTTTGTCTTCATTTAAAATGCTAATGATTTTGTTCTATTGTGCCTGATGCTTTGAATTTTATTTTATTTATTTATTTTTACATTTTGCTAACAATACAAGTAACAAAAGTTGGTAAGCATTTTTAAATCAAAGCAATATTTATTTTTTTAAAAAATAATTGAACTCAGAATTTATAAATTTTTTAAGGAATTTTCAATTAGCATTCATAAAAAGAAGTATTGTAAGAATACCCCAATTAAGTTATCGCAAAACCCATACCAACTTTTGTTATACATAGTTTGACGTACTCGTAAATCAAGTTTCATGCATGTACGTAAATTTTTGTAGGAGAGAAGTAGCATTTTAAAATCACTTCACAAATCACTTCACAAATTTTAAGATTTTTCCTTAAAAAATTAAGTAGCTAGCCTTTTAAAAAATTTTGAGCACAAAATCTGTTTTACATAATATACACACATAGTAGGAAACCAAAAAAAAAATTTTTTTTAATCCTTACATTAAAAACGTTTGTGTAAATCGTACCAACCAATCGTACCGTTAAGACAATATATTCGAGTCGTCATTCAAATATGTTTACTTTTCCTTATAATTACCACGATATATTTTTTAAAAAAAAACACACACACGATACGAATCGGAAAAAAAGGATTGTGACATCGATGTTCACAAAAAGCGAGTAAGGGGGAGGGGGGTTGCTAATGCTTCTAACATGCAGTGCACAAAAGAAAGGGCACACTTCTCTGCCAAGAATAAACACGAGAACAGAGGCGATTGTTTCGAAAAACTGTCATCACCCGCAGATCCATGTCAGACACGGATTAGTGACTCTGCGTCAATAGCGGATAAAGATCGTCTTCTTTTCTCAATGAGGAACATGTTAATGAGTAGAAGGGGATTCATTGAGAGAATGCACGCACCGTGTAGCACACGAGGCGAGCATGCGTAGTGGACAAGGTGTTTGCGCACCGTAGAGGAACTACAGTCTTGCTCCGGCGATGTCTTTTTTCTTTGCCTCACAAAACGGACGAGGGTGAAGAAACTCTCCATTCCTACGGGAAAAGAGAATCTACACTCCAAAGATTTGGTTTCAAACAGTGCTGAATGCACAGCCAGTGGCGCAAGGAAAAAAAACACTCACCCCTTGACCCTATTGCTCTACCACTACATCCCTTTCCTTTCAAGGACAGGTGATCAAAAGGCCGAGCTTAATTTTCATTCAACTCGACTCAAGATTCCATAAGCTTACAGCTTTTACATTATGAGAAAGAAATAGTCTTGCAAGTGTAATAATAGCAAGAAACACGAGATTCGTTATGTCCATTGAATTCATCGCGGACGTAACCTTTTTTCACAATTCCTACTATTAACTCTCTCTATATTTATTTTGTTCAAATTTTCAATCGTTAATAAAATGCATTTTAAAGCACTCAATTGAGCTAAAATTTTATATACACGCTTATTTTAGATGACAATACAGTAATTTGATTATAATTAGTTGTATTCAAAGAATTACAAATACAGCCACGTTGGCATCATCCTTGATTTTTTTTCCAATTAATTATAATCCTACATTTTAATAATCTTTGTACTGCTCCCGACAATCGACCCAATCAAAATCAACTCTTGCTCCTGCATTTCTATCAGTTTATCAATTGTCAGCTCCTGATTGTGGGAATCCAGCAGTTCCTGAACGTCATCACTATACGCTTCTAAATTTATTTGCCTGGAAAGGTCATACGGTTCTGGCACTGATTCCACCCAAGTTTTAGTGATGAAAAAAGAGATACAGATTTTCCCCGAAAAAAACACAAGCAAAAAACGAATCGACGAGATCTGAAAATCGCGTTACTCCGGAGTCGCATAAGAAGATACAACCGTATTACACATAAGATTCGAATTTTAAGTAAATATTAATTTGAATTATTAAAAAACATAATTACACAATTATAAAGAATATGAGCTTTAAAATGACATGGTAAAAATTAGCTGGAGATACTGCGATAGAATGAAACGACTCGAATTGTGATTGTCTGTTAGTTTTACAATTAGACTATAAATAAAATTATTAGAAAATTATGAAATTTTAGAATAATACAACATTTAAAATGACTACTTTCGTCTCAAATAGGGTAATTTAAAAACAAAAAAAAAATCCTCAAAATATTTCAACTAATTATAAAATTGTTATATTTATCAATATTTATCTTCCAATTACTCAATATTTATCTTCCAAGTAGGTAAAGAGTAATCATCCCAAAAAATTCTATAGTAGTTATTAAAGCGAAATCAAGAATAAAAACACTACAGAAAGAAATCATTCTAAGGATGTAAACTTAAGAGAAAACATTAATAAAAAATGGGGATGCCAGAATCAGAAACAAAACACATTAAAATATCTTCCTTATTTTGACTATATTATTCGCCAGTATAAATATTCAATTATAATTTCATTTCAAGTAGAATCATTGTAATAAAAAGCATCTAGAAATTCTGAAAATTCAAAACACACAAAGAGCCTTCATATAGTAAAGTCATTGTGTCCAACACGACGAAATTTCGCAAGCATTTTGAAAATGAACCCTCCGGCATGAAAACAGGCCTTTCAAAATATATTTTCAGAATCAGCCCACATCCTTCTCCAAATACTACCCTTCATTAGGAAGATCATTGAGAAAGCGCTGCCACCCACACAGGGCGCATTGTTTTTATTTTTTATTCTTCAGTGTTCGGGGTAAAAGCTCCTTTTCCCCCCGAGGACTTTATCCGGGCCCACGCTCCTCCAATACAGTCAGAATTAATCGCCAGGGTAAATCCTTCCCTTTGAAAGCATTTTACCACAAACTAATCTACTTTCCTTAATGACAGGGAATTCCCCCTTTCTTTTCTCTTATCCAATCGCTGCATAAATCTATTGCTACGATACGCAATAAGGAATTCGAACTTAATAAGAAATCGGAGGGGAAGGGGAAATATTTCGAGTACAAATTGAAGTAAAAAGCAAACTTCAGACGTAAGCAAGAAGAAGGAAATTTAAAATACGAAAATGAGTAGAACTAAAATTTCATTAGGCTGAAAGGAGCTCAATTCCGGAAATTATGTATAAGGTTACTTCAAAAAGTTGTAATACAGAAGATTTTACAAATGTAAATTAATTTGCATCATACTGAAATTCAACAAAGAGCAACGAATCGAGCTAAGATCCATTGTTAATTAACGTCATACTTAAAAGCTACACGAGGGTTACTGGCGGAATGTCCTCGCGAGTGAGTGAGTGAATATTAACGTCGCACTGTTCAGCTACACGAGGGCTTTTGGGGACGATCCGCGTAATTTTGAACCATGGTCAAGTGACGCGGACGACACCTGAGCTGGCACCCCCTTCTCTTAACTACCACACCACACCAACGGGAGGACGTTTGATTTCTCGACAGATTTAACATGCATCGCTCCCCTACACGGCGGGTCTTCAGTGGTACTGGGATCAAACTCATGACACGCTAGCCACGATCCGATGCCTAGACCACTTGGCTACCGCGGCACGGAATGTCCTCGCATTGGCATGGGATGAAGAGAGTGAGATGCCAATTGAGGAGTCGACTATGTTACTTGACTGTGGTTCACAAGATCCAGAGCGTTTATATTACTTATTGATTAAGAAACCAATCAGAATTATTTCCCCTTTTTTTCAAAAGGATTTTGAAAATATAAGAAAATAGTAATGATATCATGTGTATATAATTGTGCAAATTGAACGTTATCTGTCTTTACTGCCATTTTTTTTTTTTTACTGAAGCTATTTAAAAAAGTTTCTTTTATGAAGGAGAACAGTAAGTTCATTTCCATATGTGCTAGGTTCGTTTTAGCCTCTCGGTGGTCAACTAAAAGATTATATATATAGATTACTTCATAGAAATTGTTCCCAATTTTAAGAGATATTTTAGAATTATTGAGATTTCAATCAGCACTACAGGGTCAATAAGCAATTTTACGATGAATTGAGATTTTGATAACACAGGCTTCTAGTGTAGAGTGAGTGAATATTAACGTCGCACTGTTTTAGCTACACGAGGGCTTTTGGCGACGGTCCGCGTAATTTTGAGCCCTGGTCAAGCGACGCGGAGGACACCTGAGCTGGCACCCCCTCTCCTAACTACCACACCACACCAACGGGAGGACGTTTGAGCTCTCGACAGATTTAACGTGCATCGCTCCCCTACACGGCGGGTCTTTAGTGGTACTGGGATCGAACTCATGATACGCTAGTCATGATCCGATGCTTAGACCACTTGGCTACCGCGGCCACGCTTCTAGTGTAGCACTAGAAGCCTAGATTATGTTTAAGGGGGTTCACCCTGTGATGAGTTCAACAATTTTTTTTTTAAAAAATGCCATAAATTCCTTCTTTAACATGTCTAGAGTGCGGTGGTAAAGTGATTCTTTTTTTAAATTCGAAGTCGTTATAAAGAATCAAGTGTTAGAAGAGAAGCTGTCCGGAGCGCTGAGTTAGCAATCGAAGGCTGGGCCTATTGTGTACAGTCGGTTTGATACCATTGACCCTTCTATGCAAATATATATTCATACAAGTTTGTAGAAGTTAAAAAGGAAATATATATAGTTATTGAATATTTCGTTGAACTTGTTTTAATCGGACTTGAAACTTTAAACGCGTTTTTCAAACTTTCCTCCATCATATCTCAAAAACGGTTTGACCGAATAACTTTAAAATTTATAGGGTAGACTCAGCACATATATACGCACCAAATGGACGACGACCATTCCAAAATTAAAAACATTTCAATTTTTATAACAAAAAAAATAAATAAAACGTATGAAATTCGAAACCTTTTCTTCAGAGGTCTACCAAAAATCCAATTTTTGATATTTTCAAATGAGTATAGTCCATTTTGTGCATTTAAGCTAATGGATTAAAACGCCGTTAATTTTTTTTTTAAATTTCAGCTAAGCCAATCAGCCGGAATTGTGGAGGAAGTGAGCATCCCTTTTTTCGAGGCGGGTGTGTTCACAGCGCTATAACTCATGTTCTATTGGATATTTTTGGCTCAACATTCATATACATACTCTTAAAATACATATAAATAAATGATAAAAAAAAACTTAAAGTTCTATATTTTTACTGGTCGTCAAAAATATTCTCTAAAAATGCTTAAAAAACAGGCCGTCACATGGGTGAACCCCCTTAAGCAGACTTCACATAAGAATGACTCACGATACTAAATACAGCCAGCATTCGAACGACATTAGTTTACGAACGATTTATAGATACAATAACGGAAATGAAAGGAATTCAATGAGAAAATAATACTCGAGAGCTCATGCGGTAGCCGGTTCTCTGCATCAGGTTTTCAAGTAAGAAATAGGATGCAAGTGTACAGCCATCCGTTGTCTCTACAACTATTCTATCACCTAAGGTTATTTTGCCCAAGCATGAAGAAAAAAAAGGCAAATATCACCTGATCACAAAAGAAACATACGCCTGTACAGACAGCAGCGAAAGCACGAAAATTCGTGATGTCTAGCCGAGAAGAAACGGATATTTTCCGACTGTTTGAGAAGGCACCATGAGTGTATGCAAACAGGAAAGAGGTTCTTTGGCATTCGCGACAAGTGGTGGGAGGTAAACAGAAAGGCAAATAATCGCCTACTTCAATTGTTCGAATGTGAAAATGCGACTGTATGGTAATTGGAAATTTCGTCCCCGGGTTGGGATCGATTTCGGAGAAGCGAGACGAATTTTCGGGGATCGGGTACAATCATTCCGGAAGTAGCCTTTTGAACATGAATCAGAAATAGGGAACAATCGGACTTTGGTAAATACTTGATAGGATAGATAACATGTACTATTATTGAGGTACAACAGCGTTAAAAAAATTCAGAGCTAGCAACAACTTTTTAAAAAAATAGGTTACTAACAATAAAACCTAAATAAAAAAAAGCACAGAGACTTCTTAATAACTTCGAAGTGTTTAGACATGTTTAGATATAGAGCCATTAGTATGAAGATATTATATAAGTGTATATGAACTGATTAGCTTGAAACGCGCGATTGTATTTATCGACTATGACGCCATATGAATTTAACGTGTATACTAGTTCTATTACGTTATGCTTTTTTCCCCAATTCGAAACCGTAATTATAAAATGTTAAATCCATCAACAGCTGAGGGTTAGGATTTGGAGATATTCTCTCGTTGAATGAGTGAATATTAACTTCGCACTGTTCGGCTACACGAGGGCTTTTGGCGACGGACCTCGTCATTTTAAACCATGGTCAAGTGACGAGGACGACACCTGAGCTGGCACCCCATCTCCTAACTACCACACCACATCAATGGGAGGACGTTTGAGCTCTCGACAGATTTGACGTACATCGCTCCCTTACACGGCGGGTCTTTAATGGTACTGGATTCGAACTCATGACATCCCAGCCACGATTCGATACCTTGACCACTAGGCTACTGCGACCACTTTTCTCTTGTTGTGTCACTGTGTATTAGATTAACTTATCAATGGACTAAATTCAATACGTCATAGTCACATGATAACCGTAATCACGTGATTTCAGCTGATCGGTTGATAAATTCATGTGATGTTATAATCACGTGATAAATGTAAATTCCGAGCAACCAAGCCAATAAGTTCACGCGCTTCGCTGTTGTCAACTTTTGCTTTTTGAAGAAATTTTCTTTTAAAAAGGTACGTATTAGTCAAGAGTAAAAATATACATAAGTAAACACCCCAAATGGACAAGATTTATAAGTACACGTATAATATATATATTTCTTAAGTTTGGAAAACTTTTTGAAGAATTCTCAATACTTCACACATCTTTACCAAATTATTAAATTTTAAACTGTATCTAAATTTTACTAGTGGAACAACAAACTACAAGTCTAATGTCATTTTTAAATTCAACGGAAAACAAGAAATTGCATTTATCATGTGACCATCATGAATTTACCCCATTAACCATGTCCTGAGAGACAAAATAAGTCTGCAACACATGCATTGGTATACACGTTATTAATCGTAAAAGAAATATCCACAAAACAAACGTGAATTACACGCTTTTCTTTAGCATTCTCAAATTTAAATAAGGCTAAAATAAAATATTAATTACATCAAAACTGAATGCGAGATACAAAAACCTCTTACTTTTTTTTTTAACTGAATAACATTCCAACAATGGGTGCAATTTTAAATTTCACTTAAAAACAAATCGTTTCCTTAAGATTTAGGCGTTGCCATTACCATTTCTATTGATAAAATGTTGGAGTAAATATCACTTAGAAATAATTACATCACAGAATAAACAAATTAAGATCTTGGATGGCTTTGTTATAACTTAAACCAAATCAAAAGTTTATTCGAGATGTTTTAGTTTAAAGGTCGGTAGACGAAGTGTATCCCATTGCCAAGGTGATCTTCATTGAAACACATGCTTTCAATATTTTGATATTGATTGTTAATTAACATAGCATTTCGAAGTTACGCTAGGGCAATTGGTGACGGAGCTCGTTATTTTGAACCTCGATCAAGTAATGAAGATAACATATTAACACACACACAAGAACCGTACTCTCCAAATACACATATAATTTTAACGCGAGAACTTTTGAGTTTCGGTTGACTAAGCCGTGCATCAATTCCTCCACACGGAAGGTCTTCAGCGGCACCAGGATTGAACCAGAGACATATTGTGAATTACTAAAGATTTGTATAATTTTAGTTTATTCAGTTTCTTGCAACCTAAACACGCATCATTTGATTTCTGGTTTAAAAACATTAAAAAAATTCGAGTTTAATATAAACATAGTTTTTATATAATACTAAATCGAGATAATTTGTATTATTGCCGCACATTTTCGTTGCGAATACAATTTTGCATTTCTTTTTCAATCATGTAGTTTTTTGTTCAAGAAAAATGACTTTTTTTTCCTTCTCTCTAAAATTACTGACAGATAAATTATGCATTCTAGGTGGCTTTAAAAAAATATTTACTAGACCCCCTATTTACCAATATGACATTTAATTTTAAAAATATGAATCGAATAAATGATGAAAATATCAACTGAGTAGCCCGAAAAATATAAATATTAAAGACGTAAACCAAGCGATGTAAGCCCACATACTCAAACGCTCTTTAACAATTTTTTACACCCCAAACTGTCACAACATTGCCAAAATGTCACCTATTTAGATGGAAATCGAATAAATTGAAAATATTTACAAAGTCATTTCAAAAACCCACCTGTGGGAAATGATTTAAAATTCCGTCAACGAAAACACGAACTCGATAAACTCTTTTCAAACTTGTAAAGGTTTGTCGCCAAACACAAGATGGAAAACATTCAATTTTTAGACAGGATCAATCAAAAAATCGCCAGTTCCTTTCACGGAGAATAAAAGAGGCAGAGACTGAGGAATATTAAAAATAAACAAACTTTCTGATTCGTCCGCGAGGGAAAGGATTTGGCCTTTCCTTAAGGAAAGAGGAAAGGGGGAATGAAGTTTAATACAAAACACCGTCCATATAAACACCTAAAATTAGTCGGGGCTAAATTCTTTGTGCACAAACAGATGGTACAAATTACATAAATAGAATAAGTGAAGCTTGAAATTTGCATTCCACTCAAAAGGGAAGGGGGTTATATTCAAAAAGACGAGGCGAAATAATAATGATAGTAAACAAAGACGTTGAGAGCGAAAAAAAGGGAGGGGATATACAAGGGGAAGGTGAAACATTCTCACAAAAGGAGAGAGTGGGTAGTGTTTTTCAAACATAAAACGTTTGCAACATGTTACCACGGTAACCAGAAGAGGAGTGGGAGTTCGAAAGGAGAAACTTGTCATTTTTTTTTCAGTTGAGTTTATTATAAGAGGAAAATATTTTTATAATACATTTTATAGTCGTTAATAAATTTCGAAATCATTTGCTTGTACTTTCGACATAGTTTTAATCAAGATTGACAAGGGGAAAAAATTATTTTTATACGCCTCTCGATAATAGCGAGATTTTAACGTCTGATTCATAAAAAATAAAATACGTATTTTTTCAGAAAAACATGTACAATTTTATAAAAAAATTGAGAATTTCTAAGAATCCTGTATTCTTTAACTCAAAAAAAAATTACATATCTAATTCGAAAAGCTACTCCAGTGAGAAAAAAATTTCAAAAAGCATGTGCACACTGAAATTCTAGCGCAGAAACTTTTTTTAAAAAATTGGCCTACTTAGTGCAGATTACAATTTTTTAAAATCTACTCGCCTAACCAGAACAAAAATTTGTTCCATTTTTCATGTATGCTCACTTTACTAAATTAACTAATTACTATATATTCTGGGGTAAAACGCACACTTTCAACACACACAAAAAATAACATCCCAATTTAGGGCGTGCGTCATACGCCGGGTATAAAAATGATAGCTTTTAAAAATTACGAGAAGTATATATATAGTTTTTACATATATGAAATACTCTTTATTTTTTTAAAAAATGACACGCCTTATAAACTTTTATTTTTGGATATGAGAAAGTCGTCATATTAGTCTTCCGTAAAATCATCGAATTCTATTTCATTTTTTTTTTTTTTCATTATCACTGTTACTATGATCCATAAATAATCATATTCCATGGTAGTACATAGGGATTGCAATACCGGTATACCAGTACTTTGAGCCATTTGTTACGTTTTTGTAATAACGGTATTCACAAGTTAAAGTACCGTTTTTTCTAGACATTTACTACAATTTTTTTAAATTGTCTCCACTATGTGTTCAGGGATCGCCAACGTAACAAAACAGTAAATGTTTCCGATTTTATGTCACCCTAACGGGCGAAATTAATTAGACTGAATATAAAGTTGCATCGTACAATCAAGAAAATTGATAAAATATGTGAATCATCCAAGGAGGCGGGCCGAAACTATCCTATTACAGCTCAGAGCGAAACTGCACACGCACAGGATTCGTAGTCTGATATTCGTATCTGTGAAAACAAGGTTGTAGTTGTGAAGAAAGTGCGTAATATTTCCATATTTTTTAAATTAGTGAGTGTTATTCTCATTGTATTTGCATATCATACAGTACAATTGATGCATTATGTTTTTTTAAGATCACAATTCAAAAATTTGTAATAATACCACAGACTAAATAGTGTTATTTACATTTTTTTTCTCGTGATTTAAGTAAATAAGATGTTCCTTTACTTTTTCGTGATTCTTAAAAAACTGTTCTAATTTATAAGTTACAAATTACTTTCTGTGGTACTTACACTTTAATAAAACTGGCAAATAAAACAAAGAAACACCTGTGTTTCTTTCCTTCTAAAAATTTCTACAACCGCGGAGGGTATTAAAACCGGTATTCCGGTATTAAAAAATACCGAATACCGGTACTGAACTTTTGGCCCGATATTGCAATCCTTAGTAGTATATACACTTAGTAGTATATACTACACTTTTTAAATGATTTTTTTAATACGTCAAGTTTAATTTCATTCCATATCTCAATTATCCCCTCAGACTATTTCTAGACTTCAAAGACAGGAGCATTGTACATATACATTTCAAATTTCATCGTAAAAAAAAGTGTACGTTATACTGCGAATATACCTTAAACTGAAAAACCTCAAGAAGTTCCCAGGTTTTCATCTCTACGGATTAAACGGATGTGATAAATTTCAGGCATGTAAAAATCTAACTATATGCAGAACGTTGTATTCACATATTTAAATCATACCAAAAATAACTTCAAAAAAAGGGCAAGCCACATAAAAATATCGGTATAAAATAAATCATAATTCAAAAAGGAATTTAATATCTTAAATTCATTTTTTTTTTAATAAACACTGTCTACTTAAGTCAAATTATGCGCCGCGCGCGCGACAACCATTCAAACTTTTAAATTAGTCACCAAAAAAGTTATTCTCGATTTTGAGTATAAATTAATTAGTATCCAACCATAAATGAATGAGAAAAGAACTTTACATTTTTCGATTCATTTAAAATTTGTGGTTGTTCACGTTTCACACTCCGCAATCCTTATTGATCTCTAGAATAAACCCAAATATAGAAACGGGAGAAATACATTATATTAACAAGACTAATTAAATGTCAATACTAAGGTGTCAATTCTATATTGTCACAGTACAACAGAAACTCGAAAATCGTGGGCGAAATGTAAAATAAGAAAAGTAACAAATTTATCTATATTCAAACTGTGCAAATAAAGGCTTACAAATTATTGTAAATACTATACAAATAAAGGCTTTCGACAAATAAAGGCTTTGGTGCTGAAATCAACAATTAACAGATTTTGAACGCGAAATGCCAGCCAGAGCTAAACGTATAAGGCTTTTTGGAAATGGTTATAAGAAATTCAAAATTCCTCGATCCACAGCGTCGAGTGTACCGATAATACGCAATCTCAGATATTATCTTCCACCATGGACAACACATTACCAGGAATTCTTGATCTCCAGATATTCCGAGTCTTCCTATAACAATTTACAATCAAATAATCAAAGAGAATGCAAGACAAAAAAAATTCAAAGCCTCTAATTTCAACTGGATATCGTAAACAATTTTATGGATAACAACGCTCGGTTGCCAATCAAATAAGATGCATAACAAATTAAACAGAACCAGAGAAATTAATAAAAATATTTACATTTTAACATACATTAAAGTACACTATACAATGGCGTACGCGAGAGTGAGATTTGAACCTCCAAACCCCTCCCATAGACCAACAAATTTTTAATTTTTAGCATTAAGAATGCATCTCGGTGCTTTTCAATGTTTATTTTTTTAAATTTTTTTTAAAGTATAACTCTCCCCTGAAAGTAATCTGTGTATATGCCACTGACACCATCGATTGGAAATGATAGCAATTCATAGTAAAAAAAAAAAAAAATTGTACTTTCAATTATTTCATTTTGTTTCCAAAAAAAGATACAATAGGCGTATGGTAACTAAAGTAAGAAAGGAAAAGGTTTGACTCAAATTTATCTATCGCGTAAAAACCGCATCGATCGCCGTTTTATATTTTGTAGTACTGAGGCTTTCGATCATTGTCAATATTTAAATTGTTTGATTTAGAAATTCAATTAGTGGTAGATTTTTATCATCTGCAAAGTTAATATTGAAGTCTTCACTTAAAATCATCAATACATTATCATATTTTTCGCCAAATATTTTATCGAGTATTTCAGAACCTTTTGTATAAATCATCAAATTTTCGAATAAAAATTGTTGTATCTGTCTCCTAGATTTTCCAGGCGAAATATGAACGGCAACCATTAAATATGTATTGCCCATTCTCGGAATCGCAACGAGCAACGCATATATTTCGCCTATATCAGAAACATTAACACCAATGCTTCTAGTGAATTTAGTATGTATGTCCATATGTGAAGTAATGAAGTGTGACGTATGTTGAATATTGTAATAAATAGCTACGCCTGCTGCTGGAACTTCGGGTCTTTCATAACTTACAACAAAGTTGAAATTCGGAATATCAAGTGGCTCTTCGTTTTTCATACGAATTTCCGACAAAAGCAGAACCATTTGACTTTTTTACGATGGCATCATTTTTTAGGTCAGCTCCATACGCATGCAAACTTTGACAATTGAATGAAAATATCGATAATCCTTTCTTGTTGGAGATGAATTCTAGAAAAGTTTTGGTGACCGTTTGCAGTGTATTGTTTTGTAACCTTTTCAATTATAACGTTAGATCCTCTCGATGACTTGTTGATCTTTTATGATGTTTATCTGTTTCTGAAGCATTTAGAGGTGTTCCTGTTCTACCAATCCAAAATTTCTAGCTGCTGCTAATATTTTCTTGAGTAACCAAAAATAAACCTTGAATCCTCGTTACTCTTGTTAAAGCTACGTAAACTAATTCTCTAGGATGTTTGCAATCGTATTCGTAGACAATAGCATCATAAGTACCTCCCTGTGATTTGTGAATAGTCATTGCCAAAGCAGAAATTAGGGGGAAATGTTGAGGATCGAAGCAAATATGAAAAACAAATATTTAAAATAACCCTAATTCCCTGACAATATTTTTTCGTAAATTTCTAATAATAAAATCGAATGATATAAAATTATAGATAATCATTTTGCAAAAAATAGAAGAGCATGTATTTTATTTTTGACAATTTAAATAAATAATGATTTCAAAATAAATTTAAAAATAAAATAAAATATTTAATGAAATTAAAATTGGAGCCGTTTTCATTATTTCAAACTAAAGATTTTATGATATAAGGTAATAAACTATAATTTTGAATTTTTAACCATATTTTAAACTTCAACACATTAATTTTGAATTATTATTAGATTTTATAAAATTTTTAATTTCAAAATCCATGATAAAATTATGATTGAACAACTAGATGTCTGTTTTACCATGGTAGTAAAGAAAACGTCTAAGCCACTGTGAAATACTAATCCGGATTGCGTGATGCATTGCAGAGGTTAAATATTAGAAAATAAATAATACAAAATTTTCAAACGCCAGAATAAATACAAAGATTTGAAATAATTTTAAATAAAACACATTTCAAAACGTCAAAATAAATGCGAGTATTTAAAATAATTTTCTGTTATTTATTTTTTATCTTAAAAATATTAGTATATTTATTGTACTGCACAATGATTCTTTAATTAAACGATTCAAATAATAATCAAACAAAAACACTATTTCAACAATGCACAGTATATACACATTGAAGTTTTCACCAAATCCATTCAATTTCACTTATAAGATATACACAGTACTATACGTCAGCTGTATAGCTACAGAACTACTGCTATAAGCATGTCGGTGACACGAACCCATAAGATTTCCCCCTACCAAAAAGTGCCCAACGCCGCTAAAGAAGTTTTCACTTCAAAAAGAATTACGCCATTCATTGTAGTAACATCCTTCTACGCTCATCCTACGCAGGCGTTGTAGGAGGAATAGGGGGGAAATCATCGAAAATAAGCAAAATAAGAAACAGAAAAAAAGAGTGAGTGTCATTTTTGGGTGAGAAACAATGGTCATCGAGGGAGATCAGTGACCGGAAATCAAGCGGAAGGAAATGGGCATTTTTGTGGCATTTATAGCACAACGCACGAGCCACTTCCCGCCATTCAGCCGTTGACTCCGTGATCCAGATTCTCTAATTCTTTTTTATCGGCTGTCCCATCCAAATGGCATTGTGTCGTCTCGCAAAACAAAAGGGGGTTTTCATTAGGAAACGGATGCGAGAGAAAGGCAGGAAAAGGGAGAATCTGCGGACAATGCAATCAAGTGTGGGGGTGATCACGCCACTGTTATGCAGAAACCTCGCAAGAAAGGGGCTCTGAACTGCTGGGTGTCGCCGACGTCCGTGAGAAAACGACATCAAGTTCTCCATCTTCAGAATTCTATTGTTTTCGTAAGAGAATTTTCATTCAGGTCCATTCAAAACTACGTGTATGTAAATGAGTCTGGTTCTGTTCGAACCTAGATCGAAAATCGTTCTTCGGCCAAGAAAAGAAAATCCGCGACCATTTCTAACTTGAAAGAAAACAAATTTGACCCTAATAAATAGTTAATTTTCATTGAATTATGCTTTGATTTGTCAATAAACCCAGTTACATGATTGAAAAATGTTGCTCGATTCAAAACCTACCTATCCTAATGACATCGCTCAGGTATGATTACAATGTACACGATTCACTGATTGAATATCGTGAACTTTATTCAAAAAATTTGCTAAAAAATCAAAAATTTAAAAAGTATCAATTAATTTGTACAGCGATAACAGTTTTTTTTAATGCACTATTTTGAAGTCTCTCAGAGAATGGTCTTATTACATTTATATCTAGGTAATAAAGCCTTTTTTTTTATTATTTATTTGGGGAAGGGGGCTAAGCCCACAAGGCTTTTCTCTATATCAATCTCAAAAAATACTGCTACAATTTCATTGAAAAAGAAAGTGTTTGGTTGAAATCGGAGAGGTTAAAAAAAAAGATATTTCACTTCCTTCGGTTTTTGATAAAATAATGAAGGCATTGCGGTAATGTAGTGCACGGGTGGCCAACATGTCTATCGTGAAGGTATATTTAGATCAGACACTGCATAGATTGCATGGTAAAAGAAAAAGCACTTTTTCGCAGCGCCTATGTTAATTAGTTATTGCACGACATATTTATATAGGTATAAGGTAATATTTTATGTAAAAAAGAAAAAAAATTAACAGCACCTCATCTAGCAATTCAGACCACAAAGTTCACGGCTCAAACATTAATTCCACCAAGCACCATCGTGAGAAATAATGCGAGCTACTAACCGTTAAATTGGAATTCGGCCACAAAAGATGAGTGTCCTTTTTGAAACTTTAAATTAAGAGAAAGCGAAATATATCAGTTGAAGTGTCTATTTCACCGTTGTTCATTTTATGAGGTCCATGAACAAGAACCCTAGTATAATTAGTTCCAGAGAAGTGTTGATTCAAACTAATCGCCCCAAAAAACCTTTTCGAGACAATACTAACTCTAGGATGTAGAAATACTATAATTAATCTAACATTTAATAGTTACACAGATAAACTATTATTGAAAAATAGATGTCACAACAATTATCTAGAGAAAACAATAGACTTTCATCAAGTGTTATACAATGAAACTATTACGGATTGCAAATTCTCGATATTGCATGGAAAGAAAATGCCTCAAATTTAAAAGCAAGTGTATCACTTTTTTTAGTATTATATAGTTTCTAAAATTTCACCTTTCCTTTTTCTTGAAGATAAAAATTTTATCTAATAAAACGCATTTCAATACGATTGCTAAAAATAAATTTAAATTTTACACAGAATAATATCCAAAATGCCCAAGGTTTACAAAAAAATTTTCCACTTTTTAAATTTGAACATTTTATTAATAAAAAACAACTAAACATTATATTAGAAATATTTTTTAGAAATCATTTTAAGGAAAAATAAACTGTATTAAAAAAAAGTTTCCCGCGATTCATTACAAAATTTTTTGCCGAAGTGGTCATTTGTAATATTTAAGCACACACACACAAAAAATTGTTTTTCACTTCAAATCAATCTTATTTAAAACTGCTATTATACGATTTCATGAGACAAATTTAAAAAATCACAGAAAAGGATAAGTAAAATTCCAAACTAGAAAAATATTTTGCAGCTTAACTAATACAAATATCAATACTGTCAAGCGTCACGATTGATTTACTGGCATATGGCCTGTAAAATCATTTCTTTTCAATATCGCAAATAATAAATTCTGTTTTTAAAAAAATTAACATTGCAAATAAAAATTGCGTACAATTTTTAACTTGATCTATAACTGTCGTGATCTTGAGTTAGCGTGACGTACCGGCGAAGACGTAATAATGTCTTTCATTCAGAAATTTTTATGTGTATAACAAAAATTGTCCTCGCATTAAATTGAAATATAGATTTTTAAAAAAATGATTAGATTCAAATTTAAAAATCTAAACATATTCTAAATTTGCATTCAATAACTCACAAAAATCATGCATCAAGTATAAACATGTAGTAACATTCAAAATTCACGATTGTGTATAAATAATACACTCCGTAAAATCACCTATAAATAATACATGACTCATAGGCAAGGCACAAACATTCTGTACAGAATAAGAGATTCACTTATTATAGGGCAATATAGTGATTTCTGAATTTAACTTATTTATGGCCGTTCAAAAAGATATCAAAATAAAACGTTCGTATCACTTATGGTTTCACAATGATTGCTTCGCAAATTTATGTTCTTACAATCGTTTCAAAGATATAAAAAGTAACTGCAGTTGTTTTTTTTATTATAATAATAAAGTTTCTTTACGGTAACGTATATTCCTTTTTCCGAAGATCGAAGAGGCAGCTGTAAATATACAGTTATGGTCTATAGTTGAAGAAGGCGAATGTGCAAAACATTCTATCCTACATAAACAAGCTATACACACATATTGAGAAAATGATAAATGAAATATAAGCAAATAAAAGCTAGTTTTAAAGACTTATGGTTTCCAAATAACACTGTACAGGTGGAAAATGTATTGTGCCAGTCTGTATTTTTAAAGACACTGAAGAAATAAAATGATCAAGAAAAAAAAATTTAATTAATTAATGGGAAAATGCATAAAGCAAACGATATTATGCATTATTATAGCTAAGGAAGCAATCGAAATTTCACAGAATAAAATAAATTGCTATCGGTGCTTTCCAAAATTCAACACTATGTTAGGGAATGAATCTTCATGAATTTACTTCCAACATTATCCCCTATTTAAATGAAAGAAAGAGTTGAATTTCACAATGAATATTAGAAAATAATTATTTTCTGTTCCAATGAAATCGGACAAAAATTTTTGAATTATTTATCAATTCATTAAATGTTAGGAATCTGGTTTTTAAAAAAATATTAATTACTACTTATCTTAAATGGGAGAATATTTCATCGATATTTGAAACAAAAATTTTTGCCATGATTATTTAAAATAAGAAAATACGTCGAATTTTACCCTAGTTCAAATAATCTTTTGAATGAAGTCTTGAAACTTAAAATGAAAATTTTATTTAGTTTTAAAAATCTCACAAATTAAGTTAACGAGAAATTTTTTTGAGTAGATATTTATTAATTTTTCATTAAGAACTAAGAACATTTTATTGGTCAATTGTATAACTTGTATTTATTTAATATCACTTAGAAGAATATAGCTTTAATTTTATTTAAATAAGTTACAAATTAAATGCATTTAACAATAATTTCCAAATGTATTTCTATTATTATTTAGTAATTCTAGACAGATATTCTCTTATTTCAGCTTCTTCCTTACTCCCCCCCCTAAGAAAAACAATGATACATTACCGTTTAAGAAATATATAGAGAGAGAGAGAGCAATTTAAGTTTTAAGAATTCCTCACAAATTAAGTAATATAATGATCTACACTAAAACAATGACTTATACTTTGTTCAGTCAATTTTTTCAGAATCTCTCTCTCTGCATTCATATTTATATGAATATAACATGCAAAACATTTTTATGATGTGCAGCAATTCTCAAAAGAGATGTATTCAGAAAGAAAATGAATTTTGTAAAATTTTACAATGATTAAAAAAATACAATTAATAACAAAATTTCAGATAATGCTTATGCGGGTTTTAATTGCTTTAACTTGAATTGAACTCAAAACTGTAAAGAAATCTTTCAAAGCCATTTTGTACATATAAGTTATACAAAATAATTTTTATATTATTAGAATTAACAATTTCTTTTTGGAATAAAATGCACTGTTTTTTTTATCTTTATTATTTATTTTTCAACAAAAGTGAAACATTCTACTTTTAAATAAATATATAGTAATAGTTTCTCACTTTAAAATTAAGTTTAGATAGAACTTTTTAAAAAAATGTCAATTTGCAACTGTTTATATATAAAAGGAAGAGTACACATTTAAAACATATTTATATTAATTATATGATCACAAACTCTCATACACATTTAATACACACATATATATATATAATCCCATTATTTTAACAGTACTGTAACTTCATTACTTTTCAAAATTTATATACAAGAAATCTTATAATCCAGAAAAACAATGATCAGATTTCTCAAATATTCAAAAGTGGGTATATGAAAATATGATTATCACAAGTAAAGAAAAATGCAATGTGCCAATATTTTATAAGGTGAGAACATTTTTAAATTAAACATTTTGACTTTTCCCAATCACAACAAATTCTTTATTACCTTCCCCAAACACAATTATATATTTAATTTTTTTGTTTTGAATATTTTCAAATTCCTTTTAATGTGCTAAGTTTCTATTTCCTTTTAAATACAATGGGTTGAAAATATTTTAAGTATTAAATGGTACCTTCACACCACTCCCAGATGAGAACATTAAATCTTAAAATATGTCATATACGTATCAGTTCTTCTATATGGTGGATGCTCAGTGGCACCTGTATTCAAACTATGACTTATTAATCACTTAACTATTGAGGAAACATTGCATGCTTCGCCCCCTGAGTCACTGTTTTAACACAAGTGCCTGCAATTATGCAGTGTTTGGCAGAAGAGAAAGCATAAATAAAACCTTCACAAACACTGTCAAAGTAATTGTATTGCATTCCAAATAGTTATACAGATAGCAGCACAATGCAAAGGTCCGTAATTCAGAAAAATGTATATACACCTTGGGAAATCAGTGCAATAGCTGAACAAGACGGATATACATGACAATGACAGTTAAGGGGTTATGGAATATTACACATGTGAGTGTATGAGAGTTCATATACTTAAAATCAAGGGTCAGAAGGGGGGGGGAGGCATAAACAAAAACAAATTTGTCAATGTTGGTCTGAGACAACAGTATATAAATCAATGTGCGTGAAATCCTCACAAAATATTAATATTGTTAGGAAAATTCTATTTGCAATTTTATATCATTGGCCATTAAAGTATGAAATCTGGCATTCTAAAGAATGCCTAAAACTAGCCGGCAATGTATGAAATGCTTCATATTTCACACATTACCTAAGCATTCTATAGAATGCCTAATGAGAAACCAGCAAAGCATGAAATGTATCTCCGATCCATTTCGAATATTGTGTGGCAAGACTCGAGACTTTTAACACCCCCCTCAGGCTCAGAATTTGTCAGTTGAACATTGCGGTTTGTTCGGCAGTGCCAAAATACTCAATTTTACAACTATTTCAACAAAAAATTGGTTTTTTCCTGAGCTGTGTGAAAATAGAGGAGCAAGCTATAGTGTAGGAGAAAGAGTCATGGTCTATAGCTTGGGTCGGCAACCTATGGCAAATATGCCACATGGCACAATTCTCAGTGGCACTTTTCATTACTCAAAAAATTTGTTAATTTTTGAATTTTCAAAAATGCCCTACTGTGTGATACAATGAATCATATTGGTTTGACATGCCACAGCTAAAAGGTTGTCGACCCCTGGTCTATAGGCATGAAACAACTATTCAACGATAAGCTGGGCAAAATTTGAGTTAATGCTGCCAAAAAAAAAGTTCTCTGAACTGAAATTACTTACTAGAAGTTAATAACTGATGTACAAAATGCCAAAATGACAACTAAAAAGGAAAATTGAATAGTAGTAGTTGAGTAGCTATGATGTGATGTTTGTAGAAAATAAAAGTACACTAATTTAACCAGTTAAAAAAGGCATCAGTATCATACAACAGTAGAACACCAACACCCGGTCCTTGGATCAAATGGTATCGAGTCACTCAAGGAGCATTAAGTTATTTCTATTGTATTTACTGGGATGTTTTTCTCTCTTATACATTTATCTTTCATAGAAATCACTTTAAATTTCATATAAAATCACTTTATATTCATTTTTTGGTGCAACTGAATTTTATTCTGAAGGCATGTTTAAATAATCAAAACAATCTAAAATATAAATAATCAACGTTCCACCCTCGGTAAAATTTTCAAATGTTGCCCGGTCAGGAAGATAAAAAGGTTGGGAACCACTGCTATACATTTTTTCGTCACAGACTGTGAGGAATTGATAGTTCGAGCATAGTACTGCAGAAGACCTGCCGTGTAGGGAAGCGATGTATGTTCAATCTGACGAGAATTCAAACGTCCTCCTGTTGGTGTGATGTAGTAGTGAGGAAACTGGGGTGCCAGCTCAAATGCCATCCTTGTCATTTGACCATGGTTCAAAATTACGATGCCCGTCTTCAAAAGCCCTCGTGTAGCTGAACAGTGCAACATAAATATTCACACCCTCACTCCCTTGAGGAAGTGATAGAATTCTGAAAAAAATTTTAACCAAATGCAAAAATGTTGCACATTATGATATTGAACTGTACACCCCCCCCCCCTTGTGAACCTAGCCACTAAAAACAAAAAAAAATTTTAAAAGGTCTTTTTGTGAAACTTTGTGATATTTTTTCCGAATCCCAATGTACTGGCACTTGTAATGAGTGGGAAAAGTATAGTTTCTATCAACTTGGAACTTCTGAAGGAAATTTAAAATAAGAATATGTGAAATCACAATTTACTTTGTGACCTAAGAACTTGCTTAGAAATAAAGATATTCCTGACCACGAAATTCCTCTCCTGTTAATTGCAGTTGCTCAGTCCAATGAAAGCAGCCAAGGATTCGTCAATGTATGTTTAAAATAAAGTATCAACATATGAAGTGTCTTAGTATGAAAAATGTAATAAAATGTAATTCAAAATGTCACTAAGCCTACCATGTTGCAACAAGTAACTTATTTTTATATGAAAATTTTGTTTTCATTAATAAGACAAATTTTGTTTGGGACAACTTTTATTTTCCTTTACGTATTTTGAATAATTTTTTAATGCCTCTCTCATCATTTTGTCAGAATAATATTTGTATTTTTAAGAATGTACTTTGATATAATAATCTTATCATTAAATTTTTTCATACTTTGCATAAATAGCTTTGGTCATTCTATACAATATCTAGGCAAAGTATGTAATAAATTTCATATTCCATATTTTGCCTAAAAACGTCAGGCATTTCGTACTTTGTCATTAAAATATACATTAGACTATTAGTATCTGGGGTGAAAGTTAAAAAAAAATGTTCCTCTAAATTAACATGTGAAAAAAAATAACTACTGGGTTCATAATTTTTAACTGAAAAAATAAATGTTAAGTATCTTTAAAGAGTCAGATGAAACAATCTACCAAAGCAAGAGCAAACAAAAAAATTAAGGTATTATCTTGATAAACAAGAGTCACAAAACAGAAAAAAAAATTATTTTAAGATTTTTAATGTGAATGAGGAGGTAGGTTCCGATATGTAGAAATAAAGACTTCCTAACCTTACATCATTGAAATTGCCATGCTCAAGAATAATATTTCTTTAACAAATTTATGAGCCCAGTTTTAAAATTTTTAATGTTATAAAAAGTTGCCAAATATTTTAGAGTAGGATTATAACAGAATTAACAATACTTCTGAAAAGAGAATCAAAGATACTTGAAACATATTGCATAACATACCTATACAGAACATCGTTTATCTGAACGTTTATTATCCGGAACGTCAAATATCCGAACCAAAGTCTGGATCAGTTTTCGAACAGTGCAATACTCATCATTTGTTTCCTGTAATGCCAAAAGTGACGGGAAAACCCAAGGTGAGGGATATTTGAGGAATATCAGCAATGTGATTTGGTAAACATCTGCGCTGAATATTAGCTCAGTTTGTTTCCAAGTGAGGGGGTGTATATGTGCTCTTTTGTTGAGTATTGTTGATGTAGAAACCTCGATGGCATGTGATGCAGAAGACTGCAGATTTCAAATGCTAAATGATGACGAGATTATGACTTCTGCGCAAGAAGAATCCAACCCTGTTGAGGATGAAACGGATGAAGACGAGGTCAACAACAACAAAGAGTTAGAGACAGTTATGGAGTGGTAAGAACAACAATAAGAGTGCTGTCCTGCTCAACTACTGCTGCTGAAGAGAATAAGAGACCTTGCACTGAAAAAACGAAGGTGTACAATGGTACAGCAAAAAATAAGTGATTATTTTCCACAATCAAGGTAAAATTGCAAAATTTTGCACCTATTTTGCTCTCTCTTCAAGCATGTTTCTCGCATGTGATGATTTTCAATATTTGTATAGTGTCCAGTATCATATACTGCATGGATCACATTCGGTTTTTGGTTATCCGAACAATTGTGTATCTGAACAGTGTCCTGTCCCAACTGATTCGGATAAACAACATTCTGCTGTAAAGAGATATTCGTAGCATTGAAGAAAAGTCAAAGCAAAATAATGGAAAACTATACCTTGCAGTATAAATTATTTGACTAACTTAATGAAAAAGTGAAAGAGAAATGAAAAATCAATATTGAATTTTGATTTTTGTGACTTGTATGAATGTGTGCGTGTGCGTGCATGCAGCTGAAGAATTGTTCCAATAAATTTTCTTTATAATTAAGTATCAATATATTTTTAATTTTGCCTTGGGTTGTTAATATTTATTTCAGTGAAAGGAATCATGAAGGAAGGAAGTTTAATAAACCATGATCCATATCATTCACGTATGAACTAAAAAAATTATACATGGATTTTTATGAACATTTTCATACATCCTTTTAGAATAATTAAATAAACAAGAACTGTCAAGTTCTATTCAGTGTTATAAATTAACATTTCACACAAAACAGTAATATTCTATTTCTTCACATTGTTTGATTTCATTTTTTTTTTTTTTTTTTGTACAAAATCATTGATTGTTTTTATATGCATACAGGAAGGAAGAAAAAAAAAACATTTGCAAAGTTAAGTTTGAAAGAAATATTTAACTCAATTCTCTACCGCATAACCTTAAAAAAATCTTACAAATATTTACCTTAAAAAATTAATGATATTCTTTCTTGGAACTTAATATCATGTTCAGTTTTATAAATGTTACATTTAAATGCACACTGCTTTTCCTTAAAAAAGAATTTATTCGGATTTTCTTTTTTTATCTCACCCTTTAAGAATACTACTGCAGAGCAGCATAATATGCCAAGAACGTAAAAACTAATTTTCTACTTTTTTTTTTATCGAGGCTGGAAATATCCCTATATAGTTATTACAGAAAAAAATTGTACTTGTGCTGAAACAACAAAAACATTTCATGCAAATTTACTTAAAAAAGAATTTCAACAAACTTTAGTAATAAATACTGCTATGATTATTTTCAATACTTTCATATTGACATATAGCCTAGAAAAACATTAATAAATAAAATAATGGCCAAGTTTATACATAACCTAAATATATAATATTAGTCCATAAAATGCACTTTAGAACATAATTTACTCACAATCAAACAATATCCCACTGTAATAATATTTGTAATAAAAATTTTATATCAAACTTACTGAATAAAATAAGCTAAAACCCACAATATTATATAATTATTCATTATAATGATCATTTTCTTTTGCTATACTGCGAGCAAATATATCTAACATCGTGATCACTTTTATTTTTAAAAAATAATGATATCTTAAAAGTTTTAATGATAAAACAAACGTTTTCAAAAATTACGGAAAGGGGTTGTTTTTGTTTTTTTAGACAAATATACTTATTTTGTCCTTTTTTTTTAAACATTTAACAATATAAATAATTTTTTTAAAAAAACACAGAGTTTAGTTGCATAAGTTGTTTCAAGATATACATGTTTAGTTCTCAGACATTTTTAACATTCGTGAAAGTAATTCAATGACTTAAGATAAATTGATAATAAATTTTATTGTTAAATTTCTCTTGCAAAATATGTACTCACACATTGACATTAATGAAGTGAAGGAACTCTGAAATAAATAAGATGCAAATGAAACAGCAGCAGCACACAGAAATCACAGCTCCAGTTAATGTTGGTTGGGTCAAATCTTTCGGAATTTTTCGGTAAATGTCAAATCTGAAAAAAAAATATTTTATCTTTGATGACATACACATGGATTGAATAACAATCTCATTTTATGATGAAAATCAAAGTCATAAGCATTAAAATTTGAAAAATTTTAAATTAAACAACCCAAAATTTGGGCATGCAACAGCAGAGATGTTTATTAAACATGGCTAAAATCAATCTACATGTAAAAGAACCATTTTGCAAAAATAAAATTATGCTTTATATTAATATTTGATTTAGAAACTAGTTCTTTCTAACGAGAAGGATTTTATATTATCCTATAGAAAAATGAAGCCAACTGCTAATATTGACAGAACCATAATCACTGATAATTACTACAGCTAAAAAGAAAATATACTTAAAAATTTGCTCATGCCCAAGTGATTTACGTGCTAGCTGAGAAGAAAAATTTTCTACATGTACTCTGTAAACTAGTTATTAGACTTTTGAATGAAAAATAAAAAGGACAATAAATCAAATTCCTAAGCATACAGCTAAAGTTCTTTTACAAAAGAGAACAATCTACAATATTGATTGCTTTTATACTAATTTCTACATTATGATTTCATTCTTCATAGTTATTCCTGCAAAAATCACCTTTTGTCTATTTACAGCTTCACAAAAACTTATTTTGTCTTTAAACAAAAACTGCCAAGTTGGCAATCTTTACGGCTTGCAGGTAATATTTTAATAAATAATTACGATTAAAAGTGCTGTTTATGTTACTTGCATATTAGCATCACAAAAGCAAAATTTGTGCCATCATTTGAAAACAAAAAGGCTCTTGTGCGTTCTATTTGAAAAAAAAAGTCAGATTTTGGTGAAAAATGGTGCAGTTTTGTGAGGTGAAAATTTGGCAGTGGTGACATTAATGTACAAGTACCTTTTTTATATGTAACCATAAATTTTACAAAAAGAAAATTTTCATAGATGTTCAAAAAAAGATTTCATAGTGAATTTATACATTTTTTATCGGTGGATAAAGTTTCTTGACCATGCTTTTCAGAAACAACTAATAAGCAAAATGTGTGAAAAAGAAATGCAAAAATCTATTTTATAATAAAACAAATCATAAATCTATTGACAATTATGTTAATCGGCTAATATTGATACAACCAAATTCAACATTACAAAAAATACATTTATATACACATAACATTGCTACTGAATATTCAAATAGGTCTAAAATGGGAATAATAAGAAAATCAAGGATATTTTTAGCACCAAAATATGCAGAGAAGCACCACACATATTTTTTAAATAAAGTAATGTATGCATTATTATTCAATGAAATAAGAATATTTCAGAACTCAAAGCAAGACAAACATCATGGTCAGTTCAGAGGACATCTATTACAATAACAATAAATATATAAAGAGACTTAACATATTCTAAAATGACAGGACCATATTTAAGCATAAGTATAAATATTTTTTTTAAATTCAAATCATTTTAAAACGTACTTATTCCTCTCTGAATTTGATCTTTATGTGAAGGAGTATGAATGGAAGATTTTATATGTAAAAAATGTCAAACTCATTATTATGTATTTAAATACTTCAACTATCAGTCCTTTTTATCTATTCTACCTATTCTATTTAGAAATTTACCTTTCCACAGAAGCATTATGAGATGGCATTGAAAAAAAAAACTGTACAACACTCACAATTTTACTTGCATGCTTATCATGGTACTTACATATTATCACAACAATCGGCAACATTCAAGATAACTCCCCAAGTTGACAACCACAATTTGGCATGTGTCGTATGCGCTGAATTAGCAATCATGTACTTCGTTTCATATAATGTCACCAATAGGTTGTGATAATATGTAAGTACTCTTATCACTTCTACCTAATTCAAGGACATATGTCTTTAAATTAAATTTTGTTATGTGTGAACTTAAAAACTTTCACAATTTTGAGATTTGGTAGTACTAAATTTCATTACCAATATCAGTATCTCCAGTTAAAAAGAATTTGATAAACTAACATTTATGATTTGAAGCAATTGGTCTATTTTATGGTTGTATGTATAAACATTCATGTATTTTAAGCATTTTTCATTAATTAACTATTAGATACATAATATAGTTAAACAACTTTTCTAATTCAACTCAAATGTTTCCAAAAAATGAAGATAATTTGGAAAATTCTGAAAACGCAACTATAAAAAGATAAGAATCTATGCAGAAAATGTTGTCATGAGTAATTCAGCAGACATTTTTAAAAACACAACTATTTTTCAAAAAATTTTCCACCAACTTAGAACTATGACTTCAAAACAAGGTAATTATAAAACACTAAAAAAAACTAGTTTCAAAATGTATGCACATGTGAAACGATTTCCATAAAAAAATATTTTAAATTTTGTGCAAAAAATTACATGGTTTGCAATTACATAATATTAACATCACATGACTTAAAATACGTTTGAAAAATCATAAAGTGTTAAAATTAAAAAGAAATGTGAAACACGTACAAATAATGTGGTATTTGGTCATTACAAGTTCTCGTAGTGTAATATGTTTGATCAGCAATAAAAAGGAGATCAAAATCAAAACATTCAGCATATTTTAAAAGCTACTTGGCCTTTAATCTACTGTATTGATTCGTTGAGGAGAGGAGACTTTGCTGAAATATGTACAAATATTACAATTAAATACTGTTTTTAAGCAAAATATATTTCAGGCAGAGAAAAAAAACAATTTTGCTCTCAAAACAGGATCCAGTCGATATGGGTGTCAACCCCTTACTCTTTAAATATTGCAAATGTTGTTTTCTATTTTGCAGTGACTAAATTTTTTAATGATTTACTTACATTGAAAAGTAAAGTTACGTTTTTCATTAATTTCGGAAGGAACAATATTTTTCATCGCAATTATAACACAAAGAAAAATAGAAATGGATTGTTCTCGTTAAATTTCATATATAAATAACTTATATACAAACTCTTACCATTGTTTTATCTCTTAACATATGACAATCAGAACTCGCGTTTGATGATCATAGAAAAATTTAACTTCGCAAAATTTTTTTCGCAAACATCAAATAATCAGAAAATTGAGAGTGATTGAAATTCATAAAATGTGATCGTTAATTTTATAACGTGTGAACAAAAGATAAGGTTTATTAGTTATAAGAATGTTTTTACATTATGTAAACAAACATGTAACCCTAATGACAACCACCCGGCATAATTCTAATATTTTTAAAATCTTCATTGCACTTCTTACCTTCTAACATCAAAAGCCATAATGTAGTCTAAAATTTATAATAAAATGGAAGATCAAATCAAAACATATATAAATACAATATTAAAGTTATGAAACCGGGTTATTTTGTAGACCCCGATGAATATCGGTGTTCGGTTTAGCTAAGCAAAATATCAGCACCGGTCACCACGTTGGTCCACACGTGCTGTAATTTCATTGGTTAAAATCAAATATCGCTTTAAATTGTTAAAATGCCATAACAGATATTAAACTAAGAATTTTAAAAAATTATAAATTATACAATTTTTGTCACATATTTTAAATGGAAAATACATATTATATATTTTTTGCAATCTTTCCACCAATCAGAATCAATGTTTACACCTACGAATTCTCTCCATTGATTGATTCAATTCATGTATTCTTTCGCTTTAAATAAAGCAAACCTTTTAATTTAGAATGTAATTTAATTTTAAAAAATATACTGAGAAGAATTTCTAAGCTTTTAAAACAACGTTTTTATAGTTACTTCAATCATTAAGGAGTTCTATATACAGAACTCTTTAACTTGCGGAAGGATACACACCTGCTTGTGTGAGCAAAACACCTTTTCATTCATAACTTGAGCTATTTCTGCTATCAAACCAGTTTGCTTTTGCTTCCCGTCGTGGATGTATTATGTTGTAGTACGCTAATATTTTCGTTCTGATTGGAGAAAATGAGTTCTTCATAGTTATCTTGGTGTGTTTACTTCGTACTAGTATCTGATAAACCTTCAGTGAATCAAGTTATAAATTTTTCTGTTATTTTTGATGCCTGCGTTTAGTGGTCAACCGCGACGCTCCCGGCAGCACCACATTTTGGCGGGAAGCATGTACGGTATTTCATGTGAACAGCTCAGGGCCTTCATTCATGTGAATGAGAACGATGAGAATACAGATGATAGTAACCTGGATCGAAAGCACAGAGTGCTTACACTGGATTGCAGATCCTTCGTTGCTTATAACAATGGACATATACAGGACTCGGTAAATGTCCACTGTCCAGCTATTCTGAGAAGACGATGTGGTGGACGTTTGCCACTGAGAACATTAATTCCAATCAGTAATATTCGAACATCGTTAGCGAACAATCAGTGTTTTCCTGTTGTGCTGTACGACGATTATGGACAAAATGTCAAAAATCTGAGCGATTTGACTGGTGAGGAGTCGACGGCAGCTTTTGTGGCCAAATGCTTAAGGAATGAAACAGATTTGAAGACTATCTACTACTTAGAAGGTATGCTACTTTTCTTTACATGCATGTAAATATTAATCTTACCTTAATACAGGAATTTGTGTACAAATTCGTTTGAAAACAGTAAAACTTATTATGCTTGTAATTATTTAAATCTGTCAAATTTTTTTCTTTCATAGTATTCTATTTCCCTTCTAGAACTTGAGAAGACCGTGTGGATTATATTTTATTTTTAGAATTCTATAAATAGATGCATGCTTTCAAATTAACGCGTTTAGATAAATTGTCAAATTGCATTCTTTGTAAGATATGTATTCTTATTTTGTTATGTTTAAGTATTTCGTAAAATGTAATCATGAGGTGAAGAAACTTTAATCTCTCCTTTATATTAGTTTTTGCCACATTTAAAACTTCTAAACTTTTTATTTATAATGTACATGCATAATTGTAAAGTAGAAATTTTAAAAGTTGTGAATAATCTTTATAAAATTACAGGGGGGGGGGGCTAAGGCAGTTTTGATATTCCAGCTCTTGGTAATCAAAGAATTTTCAGTTAATACCCGTCTTTATCTTTGGATTAGTAGATAATTATGCTACATGATTATTGTAATTTCTTGCAATAAAAATTGCAAGAAAGCAAATTGTTTTAGCAAATAAAAATTAAATTATAAATGTGGCAAAATGAAAAAAAAATTCGATGTAAAAAAAATTTTATGCTCCTGTATGTAACTGCAAAACGATATTTGTTAATTACTCCAAATTATTAGTAATAAATATTTTCTATATTTACTGACAATAGAATGTAGTGAGAACTTTTAGTGTAAATCTTCATATTGCTACTATGTTTTAAAATGTATGCTGCTTGTTATGAATTGGACATTTTAAGATGTTCCTTAGAATGACACGCCTTCAATTGCAAAAGGTTTAGCCAAAATAACTTCTCTAATTTCAGCCTCAATTTAATGTGCATTTATTTAGTGAACATCACTAGAGAGAATGAAATAAAGAATTCGTAAACCGAATATATTAAAAGAGAACTCAATTGCAACCTTTTTCAAAAAAAAACAACTTGATTTTAGCTTTTCTTAAACGATCGTGCGACGAGCAGCTGCAAAATTTAAATAGAAGGGGAAAGGGCAAGAAAGAAGTAAGGATGTCACGCGCTAGGCACGCCTGCGTTTTCTTCCTGCTTTGTTGGTTTAAAAAAAATCCTGCTTCTATTCCCCCTCTGTCTTCAATGCCAAAAAAGAATGCTCTGAAAAGAAGACGGAAACCCCTACGAGGCAAACTAGTAAGTTCTCTTTGAATGAGCTTCGCTTCCTATAGCCGCTCTTTAATTCGCCTTTCATTCCTCCCCCTTTTGTCTGACCCCCTTGGAAGGAGGGGGGGAAGCAGTGTATTTCGCGTGTATATTATAAGGTTTCTGTAGCGAAACGGGGGAAATGAAATCGCACGAATCGAAATTTTATCGGAAATCGCAGATGCTGTTGTGTCACGTTTCTGCTGTGTGCCAAGATTGCGTACGTGCGATTTAAAAAAAAAAACTTTTCTGTTTATGGAATCTTATTTTATTTCACTTCACACCATGTTTTTAGATTAAAAATCGTTTATTTTATGAAATTTCTTAACTTATGAGAGGCGAATTTTTATTGCTTATGATCCTATTCCCCTCTAAATGTCTAAAAGAATTTGAAAAAATTCAATGTTTGCAATAATTTGAGTAATACATAAATCACTAAAGAAAAGCGAAATTCAAATTTTTGTTCTGCAGTATTTTTCGGAAATTCTTCAAACGTTCAATCTGAAAAGTTCAATGAGATTAAAATACACTTAACGTAATTAAATTGAAGCTTATTATACACGACATTAAGGTATCGCTAGAAACGTAGAATAATTGTATTGCAATAAGAACTTAATTTGATACCAAAGAAAAAACATCTTTATGAACACGTTTCTTACAAAATCTTTGAAACTAACCAAACTTAATCATACGACGACAGTGGATTTCATTTTATCAAACTGATATAGCCATTAATGCATCAGGCTTTTGGCAATAAGTATTCGTATATATATATATAGTACTAAAATATCGTCAATCGACTATGACACTTAAACTGAACTACTAGCGTTGCAACATGTTCTCATTGTATCGCCTTTTGTAAACCAATGTGGTAGAAACTTAATTATTTTTTCCTGTTAATTTCCAGTATTAAAGTTCAGTTACTCAAATGCAATTCGAGTGTTTTACTACTCAACCCGGAACAAGTTTGCAATGATTTTATTTTAACGTTATGTATCAATTCCGTGAAGCATGTACAATAGTCATTTGGCTTGTGTCAACGTGTTCCATAGAAATTTTAGAATTCGTTCCACGATTCCGATAGTAGCTTATGCGGTAGAAAGCGCGGTCAAAAACAGGGTCATTTCGTCAAGGTTTTTGTGAAGGAAGTAAAAATCGCTTCCTCTTTACTTCACGGTTGTTACCGTCTCCCGCCAACCGTAAATATTTCTTTTCTTGTGAAAAAATAAAGAATTTCGGTTGAATGTCTGTTATATCCTTTAACACGGAATGTTTTCTAAAATGCCATGAATCTTTTCTTTCACTTTTTCTTATCCCACCTGTGAAATGCACAGTCAATTAAATCATTGAGCATTTTAGTGACGGCGATCATCGATTTTGATTAAGATTCTTTTTTAGAAATCTAAGATGCAACTTTTACCAGCTCTAAATTTCGATAGTTCATTATAAATTTTGTTTTATTGCAAAATGTTCGTTAAAAGTTGCATTTATATTTCTTATAGGAGGACTTACAGCAGAGTTTAAAAAGTTCTTTTCATTTATTTGTTTAATTTTTTTAAAAAATCAAATGAAAGCAATAAAGTCAAATATAGAATTCGAATGCCTTAAAAGTTTGTGAATAAAATTTGCATAGCTAAACTTGCGTGAACCTTGTGTTTAAATTCCTTCGGTGGAAGAAGCCCTTTATTAAAAATGAAAATGATCGCATTAATAAAACATTTGAAGGTTTCAAATTGTTACACCTTTTGGGGTTCCTGTTTGGGGGCGTTGCTACCGCCGTATCAATGATACGGGGTGTATCATTGATACGGCGGTAGCAACGCCCCTGCTGAACGGTCTTCTGTGAAAAAGAAAACCAATCTTTATCAAATTTTTGATGTGTAACATGTTAGCTGGAGATTTGTGGGAGTGATTTCGTGAAAACGGGACGGAAATGCGTAACAGGAAGTTGAGGAAGCGCGCGCTATTCAGTGGAGTTCTGTTTTTCTCCTTCATTCGGGAGGGGCTCCGCCCCCACCCCCTGCGGTCTAGGCCGTGGGATCTTAGCTTCTTCTCTGATCCTATAGTGGGAAAACAAAAGCAAAGTCCTTTAGACAGAGACGTGGTTAGACAATGACGAACGTGTTTCGATACCTGACTTCGATTGCTGCGTACAATTTAAACGACTGGGCCACAGAGCCGCTGGTATTGCGATCGATCGTAAACAGAACAACTCGCATGTTGTGGCTCGACATATGGATATTACTTATCGTCAAACAAGTGGACTGGGTATTATTAGTAAAGATATTGGGGACATGTGTGCGGCAAAATGCTTATTTGAAAATGGACATACTGTGATTTCGGTGGTCGTATACATTTCTCCGAATCAAATGGTTCAAAAAATTAAAGATTTCCTGCATTTTTTACTTTTACCATATACCGAAGGTGGTTCTGCTCTTTTTTAAAAAAACTATCACTCGCTTCCCATGATTTTGAGTGGTGATTTTAAAGTTTACTTCAGTTTGCTAGAAGCCGAGCCACTCCTAGCTTTTTTGAATGATGAACTCAAGCTCGAAATGAACACAAATCGAAATGTTTCGACAACTAACAGAGGTACTGTTATTGACGCTATTTTTCAACGGTTTTTAAATACTTTGAAAACAGTATGTGTCATTCTTTTTTCAACTGAAGGAGAATCAAAGTTTTCTGTATTGCTAAATTCCAATTTTTTTTTTTTTTATTGAACAGATAAAGGTAGTAAATGAAATTATTCTAAAATTGAGATAAATTACGTTATTGTTCTAAAATTAAATATAGCAATCGGAGTTCTGGATCAAAATGTCGAAAAACATATGTATAATATTTTTCCTAAGCTCTTTTTTTTTTTTAAAAAGCCAAGTTGTATTTTAAGAAAAACGTGAATCAACGTAAAACGTAGTAGTCCTGATCAATGAATTTCTATATTTATCAATGAAGATACCGTCTAGTTCCGATCTCAACAACCGAGAAACGCGAATTTAGATTGTCTAAGGCTTATTTTCCTGATTCCCAAACGCCATTAATGACACTGAAAGGATGTCGCCGGTTTATTTTTAATTGTAGCCCAGAAATTTGTGTTCCTGGTACGCCCACACTCGCTGCAACCATCGATCCGTTTTGATATTTGTAAACAGGCTGCCTCCTCTCTCTGCCCGGGGCTCAAAATTAAAGTTTCAATAGCGCATGCGGCTGATTACCAAATCTTTTCAATTCATCTCCATTAAAATCTCGAACACAAAGCGTACCTTTATTCTCATCTCCAGTGTAACAATTTTTTTTTCGGAATAGAATCTTGCGGTTATTCTCGATTATTTTTGCCTGGCTTGATTTGAATAGAAGAATTTTTGAATGGAATTCTGTAAACTCTTTTTGTTAGTATAGAACTTTGTAAATATTTGAGTTTGAGATTTTTCGTGTGTCTTCCATTATTTGAATATAAGAGTAAGATTTGGTTCCTAGGGGGTATATTTTTGCTTACTTGCTGTCTAATGAAACACTAAACAATGAAAATAAATAAACCGAAACTACACATTTTTTTTTAAGTGGCTATGTTCGGAACCTTTATTTTGAAAAAACGTATAAAAGAATTTTTTTGATATTCAGTGTCAGTTGAATTGGAATGTACATGTTAAGTTTTAAGAATTATAACAAAAACTAAGTTACACAATTTTTTGGCAAAAAAATAAGTGTTTTTAAAATTTCATTTTCCTTTTTTGAAAAATGCTTCTATAATATTTTCCCCGCGTGTATCCAAGATTTCTCCTGAACAAAGTGTTTTTGTAAACTCGTATTTTCAGAGTTACGATCAAATGAAATAATGTGGTTTTTTTATTAAAATTTCACTACTCTGACATAGTAAGATATAAATGGATTAATCCATTTCTAAATTTCAAAAATCCTTGTTCAGGTTCTGTAGACGTCCTAGTTATATATAAGCAAAGCAGTGTTATTATAGAAGCCTTTTTCATGAATTGATGTTTTGAAAATGTTCATTCGTTATTTAACTTTGTGTGCCAACAAATTGCATTTAAATTTTTCTTTGTAATAATTTAGAAACAATTTTATCTGTACTCTTATTCAAGTGACACTAAATGTCAACATCCGTTTTTACGCTTTTTCAAAATCGCAGCCGCCTTAATTATAAAATGTAAGAATGATCAAACCTTTTCCCTTACTAACCCTTAATTTCCATTAAGTTTAAATATGTGATGAAGCCTTTACAATTTTCTTTTCCTTTCACTTGATTCAATAGTATTTTATTATGAAGTTTTCCTTGACTCGTTTTTAATCTTCCTTTTAATTCGCTTTCGTTCTAACCAACTTAACCTTGTATTCCTATCGCTATCAGAACCACTCAACTCGATGTTTAGGTAAGCATGTCACGAAAGCATCTTCTGTACGTGCAAACGGAAATAAATTATTGAAATATAAGTGTTACGTTGGAACAACCTGTACACTCTTGGCTTATTCGAGGATTTTTCTAGAATACTGTTTTGTTGATGCATGTTTATGAAAATAGCTGATGTGTACTCGTTTTTATCGTTCGACATTGATACCACCGATAAAGTTGAATTTTATCAGTTCAGTTTGGGAATTGTTTCACACAAACTTGAAATCCTTTAACAGTTTTTAATGCGATCTTGTTGTTAAACAGAATATTTACATTAAGAAATATTGCTCTGTGCGTTATCTGAAGGTTCAAAACAAACTTTTTCGGAGATGTGATAATGTATCATCTGTTTTGGTGATACATTTATCTTTGCAGATATGAAGATACATTAAAAATTCATAAAATATAGCGATCAAAATATCTGAAATGCCATAAAAAAAATTCCACTGGTATTCTATTTTTTTTAATTAAATTCGAATTATATATAACACTATCCATTCGTGATCAGAACTTCTTAAAGCCTCGCATTCGAAAACTTATTTCATTGAATTGTGCGTGTTTTTGTATAGAAAGTTTATTCTTCTCACACTTGCGTCATTAAACAGTCTTTACAGAAAGTTAAAACGTGTTTAGATGTTTCAAATGACAAGTTTCAAGCATTCTGTGTTTTAAAGCAATGTAAGCTCCATTGTTTTGACTAAGAAACTCGCCACTTGATGTAAAACACTTCTGCTTTTCTATGAAGTTCTAGAAATGCCTTAAACGTTTGAAACATAAAATTTGACAGTTATACTACTATATTAAGTTATACAAAAATATTAATATCCTCCATCAACTTTTGTTCGGTGTCACGTAAATTCGATGTTGCCAGCATAAATACGTGTAACGAGAATGATTACTTTCTAGTAACTAATATACATATTACATTTGACAATAGGTAATGAATTTGCATATTCAATTTCCACGGGTTTTTTTTCTTCCCCCTTTTTTATTTAATAATAGTTTGAGAAAATAATTCAGAAATTTTTGAGCCAACCAGCAGAGGCGGATTAAGGTAGTTGGAGGCCCCTGGCGGTAAAAGTTTTGAGGCCCATGGGCTTAAGAGTCGAAAAACTAAAATAGTGAAAAGAGTCACTTACTTTAAATTCTCAAAATAAAATATGTTGCTATAATAAAACTCGTCGGCTAATGGAAAAATCTGAACTGTACGTAAAAAAAATTAAAAACCTTACTTAAGAGCTTACAGTTTTGCTATACCTACAGTTTGATTTCTCTTTGGCAAAATCATCCATTATTTTCACCATATCTATTTTGACCAAAACTTTTTATTCTGTATATAATATGGCCATGTTATTCAATTTCTCTTTTCTCCCATAGTGCTTCTTAAATTATTTTTAACACGTTTTAAAACTAAAAAAGATCATTCACTTGATGCATTCGATATCGGTATTTTTAAAAATATTTTCAAAAGTTTTTCTACATTAGGATTTCTTTTACATCTCGATAAATTTCTAGTGGGGTTTTCACAGTATCTTTGTTTTCTTTTCCTTCCTTTCTTGTTCCAAAGTGGCCTTTGCACTCATCAAGCTTGGGGCCCCTACCAGCACTGGGGGCCCCTGGCGGCCGCCAGGTCCGACACCCGCTTAATCCGCCACTGCCAACCAGTTTGGTTTTTCTGAATGACTATCATTTTCTAACGGAGAAAGGAATTAAACTTTTAGTGTTTTCATTCACTTGATTATTTGCGAAAATGTTACCCATTTTCCAGTGGCGTGACGTATGCCCCCGCATAGGGAGCCATTGCAGTTTTCATACCTTATTGAAACATTACAAGCATCTGTTTTGAGGACCTCCCTGCAGTAGGAATATTGCACTATATTTGCAGATATTTCATGTAATGAAATGTAAATAACAGTGTGTGTTCATTCTTAAGTTTTAGCGTCCGTTGTGCCAATCTTGAAGGCCTTAAGCGCAGTTTTTTGTATTAATTATCAATTAAAAACGACTAACACATTTTTATATTTTGTTAACCGAAATTAGCTAATTTTTTTCATGTAAAGTTATCATTTTCATGACATAAAACCATTATACCTTAAAGCCACGTAAAATGCACTTTCTTTCAACTTACGCGCATCCTGTTCTTCTGATCTTGATTGAACCTTGGCATTAATTCCTCACGCAACTTCAGTTGGAACAACTAATGTTAATCTTGTGTAAGAATTTTTGCAAAATATGGGATGAGTATACACTTAACTGAAGTCTATTATTTTGGTCATATTGCTGTAAAAAAAAATTCTTATCCCGTCTTAGACAATTAGAAGCGCGGATGGGGATTATATTTGGAAAGTTGTTTGGCATCTTTGTTATTGCTTTGTAAACATTAGCCTACCAACTGCTCGTAAAGCCAGTTTTTAAATTGAAATGGGGTAAGGTAAACTTTTAAAACGATTCCTATCCAAATAATAATTATAAAGGTTGAACATTTAGAACACAAAACGAGGGCTACTCACGACGGACCTTGTAATTTGGAACTATTTTCGAATAACGAGGATAACATCTGAGCAGTTGTTTTTTCCAAACTTTCATGCAACGCCAATGCGAGGATTGATACCCTACAGAATTTTTCTCTGCCCATTTTTTATGGGAATTTTTTAACGTTTTTAGTATCGCAAATTAAATGTGTTTTAAAAAATTGTGTTATGTACATATGGAAAATTTCTCGCTCCCCCCCCCCCCATAGATATTTGAATTGTTCTATGTGATTTTAAATGTTTTCGTGGTACTTTTATTTGCATCTAAACATTAAAGTTTATAAGACACAATGCTTTAAACTCGTGGTTTTTTAGTGGATCGTAAAGGAAGAAAAAAAGTTTAACCATATTTTTTCCCTGCGGGAAAAAATATTCAAATGTGGAATATTATAACTTTTAAGCAAAATTGAATCGACGGAAGCACTTTTTAATTCCAAAAAATAATTTTGAGAAAAGTGTAAACGAAAACAAAAACCATTGAAAAGTAGAAAATTCATTAAACACAAAACATTAGGCGGCTAAAATAAATTGTGTGTGTGGAATAACTTCCTGTGTGCAATAAAAACTGTTATTAGTATTTTTTTTAATAAGTTTTTACCCTTTAAATAATTTTTCTTTTAATAAGTTTTTCCTTCATGTGTGTAATTAGTTGTATTGACTCTCATAATCTGTATAAAAGTAAGCTGCAAACAAACAAAAATTTGAACTACAATGGAATGTATGGAAATTTTCAAAGACGTGAAGCGTTTTAAGTTCTATCGTATCTTGTTTCAATACTCGATTGAATCTTCTATGGTTTGATCTGCATTGATGAAAATCTCTAGAAGGCGTTGAAACGAGTCAATTGCCTGTATGTGTATTTCGCAAGGGGGGGGGGATGAAACAAACAAGACAGATAAGATAGGTGTATCAGCTGATTGCAACAGTGCAGGAACAACTGCTGTCGGCCTTAAGCGATGTTTAAAAACCCACGGACTTTACTTTAAGTACCCTATATTGGGTTGATTTCCTTAAAGATAACAGAAGAGATTTACGAGTTGCTTGAATGTTATCAGCATTCTCCCTAAAATAAGTGCTTGTTATCCATAAAGATAAATTGTATATTGTCCAATTTTTTGCTCACATTTTAAAATTTAGAAATACAATTGGTCAAATTATAAGTTTCACTTAGTAATGATAACCTAACTAACTGGCGATGTAACTCTGTGAGGAACATATAGCCTCAAAAGATGTGTGCATTTTATCAGAAAAAAATTAGCGAGAACTTGATAATAGAAAAACGTGCTGATATTTTTCTTGTATTTGCATTAGATATTTATGCATCTGAATCCCAGTGACCGAGTAGTAGCGTATCGCGTTTCCGAGCCATAGGCCCAGGGTTCAAACCCCGGTGGGTCGACTCAGCCTTTCATCCCTTCAATAGATCGAAAAACGAGTACCAAGCTTTCTTGGGTACTTAACGCTAAGGGTTTCGCGTCAGACCGAACACTTGACCGAAACATATGCTCAAGGTCACGAAAACCGAGGTGGGCCTTGGCCCTCCAATGATCTGTTCATCCTTCTAATGATTTCAAGTTGAGCCCTTTTTAATTTATATCGTTCATGTATATATAGCATGGGTGGGCAATTTTTTGGCTCGAGGACCACAATGGAGAAGCGGAGAACACTAGAGGGCCATACCTTTTTAAAATGATTGCATTCATTAGTTTACTTTGCTTATTAAGAAAAGGCATAAATTGTACCATAAATATCAATGAATTTTAGTTAAACAGTGGCAGTTATTTTATTCATTGATATCTAAAGCTGCAAGTACGCTTAATTTTCGAATCAATTTAACATGGCAACTGTAGCCATTCACTTTTCTAAAATATTTTTGAAATCAGAAGTAGTTTCTTGTTGAAGTTCTCATCACAGCCTGCGAGTTAATGTGAACCAACTTGCATCTATATGAATGCTTGTTAATCATGCTAGAAAATTTTTCCCCACGAATATGTAGATTCAAATGTAGAGAACCTTCTCTATAAATCTGGTTTTTTGACAGTTTTGGTCAGCTCTTTGTGGGCCGCTGTTTGCCTGTCCCTGGTGTAAATTATTAAATCTGCGAATGTTTACGTTGTAATGGCGTTCGCAGTCTTGTGTCAGGTTAATTTGTGGTGCATTTAAAGTGATAAGCATGAAACACATAGTGAAGATTTTTTTTTTTTTTTTTTTAAACTTGGTGTGATTTTTTAATTTGAATGGTACACAATATTCTAGGCATGTTACACTTGATTTGTCCGAGATTTGCCATTTTTAACTTTTTATAGCTGTGTGTCAATTATTTCAACTGCGTCAATCTTGCTTTTTTCCCCCTTTTGACGGAAGTGCGTATTTTGTAAGATCCGCAAAAATCTGTTTACCGTGAACTAAGTGAGAAATGATTCAATTTCCGTTTGTTAAATGTATTTATCTACAAATGACTCCAAGGACACACACAAAAACCGGTAGTTAATGAGCAATGCTTCATACAAATAACTAGCAAAGTTTCATTGACGAACAAGCTCTAATATCTAGATCCGTCTCTGTGGTTGTCTATCCGTTTGTGTATGTGTACTCAGCTTGGAAATATTTTAAGACTCGGGTGTATTTATAAACTCTTAGCGAGTCCTCCAAAGAAACTTAACTTGTCAGAGCCTCAGCCATACTATTTACGTCCGCAGCATTGTCGTCAAGGTAATTGGTCTCCCGACCTTCGTGGATGCTCTTGAATACTGCCGGTGGAATTTCAAAACAAATGGATTTCCTTTTTGCGCGTGTACATGCGTGAAATGAATGGAAGGGAAAAAAATGGTTTTATAACTGTAATTCATTAGGTTATGTGTATCTTTATACACTATTGTAATTGTTATATCTTGGATAATAAAGGAGGGGAGGAGGGTATTTATAAATTTAACAAAGCTTCCGTTTCCTATAAATTTAAGATGCTTTAAAGAATTTCATAAATGTAACTTTACGAAATGTAATCATGATCGTCAATTCGTGGTGACGAGTCCTCATTTTATTAAAAAGTCCGTCGTGTAGAAGTAAGCCAAAACGCGTTAAATCTGTCGCTCAAAATCCTCACGTTGGGGTGGGTTGGTACTTTCGAGAGTGAAATACCACATGGGTCTCGTTTTCGTCACTTGACCGAAGAGAAAGAAGTTTGTTGCCTATAGTCTAGTGTAGTGGTCCGCAACCCCCAGGCCGCGGACTGATACCGGTCCGCACAAGGAACATTAAATTGTTTCCATTTTATTTACTGTGGAGTGTTTCTCTCGGGTTTGTGATAGACTTTTTATGGAAATTGCATTACATTCATTCCTTGTGATTATATCATTTTATAATTCATTGTGATATCGCTTTATTTTCATTTTGTTGTAATTGGTATTTTATTTAAAAGGAATTAAATAAAATTAAAGTAATTAAATCAAAACAATTTAAAAAGTAAACAGTTGACAGATTCGCGGCGATAAAAGGGTTGGGAAACACTGGTCTTGTGTTTCTTCAGAGTGTGCTGTAAAAAGGATTCAACCAAATTGCAATGGATCTGAAGTGGCTGCAGTAGCCTTAGTAGTCATGGTCACGAATGCGTGGCCAGCGTGTCATGATTTAGAGTCCTAGTGCACTGAAGACCCACCACGTAGCACGTTTTTTGCACGTTAAATTTGTTGAAGGTCAAACGTCCTGTTCATATGGGTGCTGTGGTAGTTCGGAGTTCGTCCTCGTCAGTTGACCGAACCTCAAGATTATGAGGTTCGTCGACCAAAGTCTTCGAGCTGCTTTATAGTTTAATAAAAATTTTCTCTAGCTCTCATATGTTTATAATCAATCTCTTTGTGATAGTCTATGTTTATGGATGTATTAACTTAAATGCATGCACTCGCGTCGCTATAATATGTGCAATATACAATACCTGCTTATACCCTTCCCCGATAGCTCTGACTTTGCTCTAGTTTGATCGTAATTTAAAATATAAAATACGTGTTCATACAAAATGACTTGCATTCCTGGTTATGCGGTTAAAGGTATGTTTAAAATTCATACGGACATAGTTTCTTCATATTAATCCCTCGACTAGCAGATTACCCTGCTTTTGTTAAGTTATTGTACGTTTTAAACTAAGATAAGCCGTTGAGGAAATATTTCATAATGTATAAATATCAATTCATCTTAGTTTAATGTATGAGGAAGAACGCTTTGTATTTATATTCCTAACGGAAAAATTTCGTTCTCTTTAAAGATTAAAGCAAATTAAAATAAAATGAGCGTGTTATCTGATGTACGCGGAAGAATTTCGAATGATACAATGTATAAAATCTCCCCCCCCCCCCCTCTTTATCATCGCTCGATGACTTTGTAATAGTTTTCACCGAACAACATAAAAAATGGCTGTTATTTTTGATAAACATTTTGCTAACAAAAAAATTGATAATCTCATTTTTCATAGAAAACGTTTTGATATTGCCGCTGTAATAAATTTACAAAGAAAACATTCATTAAAATGTTTGCAAAGTAACTAAAACTGCTGCGAGTAAGAAGTGTATAATAGTGTGCCTAAATTATGAATTAATCATTTATGGATACGATTTTTACTATTGGATATTTATAATCATTAAGAGGTGTTAATATGCAACTTCAATATGCCGCTCATTTTTGAAGCCCTCTTGTGGCGGCGGTATTAGCCTAGTGGTTATGGTCAGAAACTTGTGACGGGCGTTTTACGGGTTCGAGTACTGGTGCCTCTGAAGATCCAACGTACAGAGGGGGTCGATGCATGTTAAATTTCCCAATGGTGTGATGTGGTAGTTTGGAGGGTGGGGTGCCGTCCTCACTTGATCGAGGCTAAAAAGGGCAACGTCAATATAACTCACTCCCTTGACAAAAAGGATCGAAATTGTATTTTGTTCCGATTTGTAATTTTACGTTTCCTATAAGTATTAACAGTTTGGTTGAACATAGTGTGATGTTCCAAATTAAGAGTACCGCCGCCAATAGCCTACGTGTGGCTATATAAGTACGACGTTAAAGAACTCGCATATTCATCCTGAAGCCCTGTTGAACCCAATGTGCTTGCTCTTTCACTTATAAAACTATCTTCTCTGAAGGTCATATCAAAATAAGTGATTGGCTGTTTTTAAAAAATGCTGAATATGATGTGTCGGATTTTACTGTTATACTCAAAAATATTTTATACCCGAAATTAAAATATTCATAGCGAAACCTGGGAGAAGCAAGGTTTCTCCTTCGAACATCCCGAATCATTTTCTGTGTCGGAGGAGTGGGTTCCGAGAGGAAGTGTTTTATCGCGCATCTCTCAATTGACGGTGAATTATTCCCTCATAAAACAATAGAGAAACGCTTCATCTCAAACTCTATTCTCATAGAATTTAACGAACGGACAGGTTTTCGGTAAATTTCTCTTCTGTCATAAATCATCGGCTGTATTTTTTATTATTGGAGAGAGAATTCCACAATGACTTTTCTTTTCTATCAAAGATTATTTATCTCGATTGTTCTCGCTCAACAATGGTACAACCCGGCGCCTTGCGCAAGTGTCTTTTTGGGCACTGAACTTAAAGACTATGCAGTCTCGTTTCAAACTTCCTGTTATTACTGCAGATGACACGCGTAAATGCAGATGATGTTTTTAAAAGCCCGGGTATCGGTTGCGCAACGTCGTGTCGTAGCGCTGGCCCGAGGAAATTGCACGGGCCTCGGAAAGACCCGTTTGTTGACGACACCGTCGGTAAGGTTCAGTTTTGTGGTTCCCTTGTTGTGCTCGACGCAAATCGATGACGACGTGGAATGATTGTCTGTGTGTCAACTGACCTAGTTCGAATGGGAGAGTGATTTCATTGTAATAAAGGACGTTTGTGTCAAGATCTTTTTTTTTTCTGCATATCATTCCTCACGTGAGAATCGTCTTTAGAGTTTCGTAACTGAAATAACTCCGGTGGAAACTGACTGTAGAGTATTTCTTCGTTCTGGAAAGCTCTTTTTTTAACCTTTAATGTATTCTTTTAGCTGATTAAAAATATTTGTTCTAGATTGTATAGATCTAGAAACAGTGATCCTTTTGTTGGCTATGCTGTCTTTGGTAGACACAAGAGATGCGCCCTCGGAACGCTCCTGTAAATTTTCAACTCGTTTTTTATTCCTTTCCTCACATTAACGGAGTTCAATTTGAATTTGAAATGCATGCTTCATAAATTAACGAGTGTTTGATGGACCTTGGCCAAATACAAAAAACGAGCTAGTAGATTAATTGAATCGGTGAAACCAACCAATATAATAGTCGCCAGTAAACCTTGTAAACTTTTAAGAGACCAATACAATGGCCAAATAAGTGAACAAGATTGTCGCTCACTATTCAAATTTTCCAAGTGACCACGGTAGCCTAGTTTTTATCGTCACGAACTCGTGGCCGGCGTGTTGCGGGCTCGAGTCCTGGTACTACTAAAGTTCGACGTGTAAAGGGAACCGGTGCACGTTTATCGAAGTTCACTGTCTTCCCTTGGCGTGATGTGGTAGTTAAGAGAGGGGGTGTCAGCTCCTCATCACTTGACCCAGGTCCAAAACTCGCTTAACAGAAATCCGACGCCATTAGCCCTCGTGTTGCTTCATGAGTGCGACGTTAAACTCGCACTAATTCTCAAATGTTCGAACTCTCTTCCAAATTGTCGTGGTCACCAACTCGCGACCGACATTTTTCTTGATCAATACCAAAAAAACTTACTGTAAAATCCGGCGTATAACGCGCACTTTTAACATAAGCAATAAGAAAAAAATTTACAGGTGCTCGTTATGCGCCGAGTTTATAAACGAGAGCTTTAATTAAAAATAAAGAAAAAGTGAGCTTAAAAAATGAAAACTTCTACATAGTTCGAAATACTGTTTATTTAAAAGACGACACCCCCTATGAACGAAAAGAGTTGTACTTCTAGAAATATTTTTTCAACAGCCTGGGATAATACCTCAAAAAAATGACTTCAAAACAAAAGTACTGCACACGTAGATTTCAGGTTTCTTCGTAAAATAGGGGGTGTGGCGTTATACAGAGAATATACCTAAAAACTGAAAAATGCAACTTGTGAAAGTATAGGTGCGCATTATACGCCAGATTTTATGGCACATTCATTTTGTTTAGATGCTCTCTATTTCGATTTTGTGTGGCATGGATACTGGAGAAATTTTCCTCTGGAGTCAACGTGTATGGACTTTTCCTACACACTTTTTACCTACATCCTTATGTATAATTAATTGCCCTTCTTCCTCCCTCACCTTAACCATCTTAGCATTTGAAAAGTATGTTTCTTTTCTCGTTTCTCTTGCTGTGTAGCAGAAAACTGGTTGCTCTAGTTTCTTTTCTGGGTAGCTTTTTCGCTTTGCTTGTCTGTTGTCTTCGCATGCGGATGAGACCGCCGATTTAAAGGTAGTTGCTTGCGTTCGGAGACTAGTGTTATAAAATGCCATGTTATTAGTAATTTTGTTAGTGCAAATGACTTGAATTAATGAAACGCCAATCAGAAAATTAGGACAATTTGAAAATTATATCGAATTTCAAAACACTACATGGAATTAATTCAAATTATTATTTTTTACACAACATATTTAACAGTTGTAAAGACAATGAACTAAAATCTAAAATATATTAACAATTACCAAAAAGTTATGGCTCATTACGTATTTTCGTATAGAAAATTTTATAAAAATGCGTGGTGTTCGTAACAAACTAGTAAAAATTAGAACTATAGATGTTAAAGACAATGAACTAAGGATTTAGTTCTATCATACTTTAAGTAACATGAATGCAAACTATAAAGAAATGCATTAATAAAAGTTTTGATTATTTTTCTAAAATAACGCTTAATATCGGATATTTTAAATTCACCACTTTTATAGTATAGACCTTCCTCGTACTTTATCTTGTTTTTTTTTTTTTTTTTTTTTTTCTTTCTTTCCCCTTTCTGGTTGCTTTTTTTGCAAAGATGAAAAAAATGTAAATTTCAGTGAAACTTTGATTCAGAAACGTAGGCAGATACTTTAAGTGACATCAAGATTGAATATGCAAGAAACAATTATGTATATCCATTGCATTTTCCCCCCTTATTGTTTGTTTTAGGGTTATTCCCCTTATCGTTGTTTCGTAAATTGGGTTCTGTTGTTTTTTTTTTTTTGAACAAGTGTTAAAAGGTCATGTGTGTGTAAAAAAAAGTCGTATATTCAAATCAATCATTTAACAATTTTCTGTAAAATCATCAAGGCAGGTATGGCGATAAATAAGTACGTTCTTTTTTGTGGATCTTTGTCCTGGAATATATTTCTAAAAGAACACCAAGGACTAATTTATATCCCAAGATTTATTTCGCCATTTCATTGTAAAATCATTGCATAGAGCTGTCTAACTCATTCTGGCGTCATCTGAATGACAGAGTATGAATTCTGCATAACCTTTGTTATTTTCATTTTTTTTTTTTTTTTCCGCTTGGAAGATTGATGTTGAGAATTGTGCAGTTATTAAAAAGTTTCATTTCATTGCAAACAAATTTTACCGCTGTGATGAGGTAAGTATGACTTGCTACCCCCCCCCCCCAACAGAGTTTTTCTGCGTAAAATTCTCAGTTTCGCATCCATATTTAGGTCTTATCAAGAGTTCATTGTTAATGGACACGCTTTTTATAATAGCTGCGAAAATTAACAGTGCCCTCTGTAGCCTAGTGGTTACGGTCTCGAACTCGTGGCCAGAGTGTCGCTGATTCAAGTCTTGATGTCAGTAAAGACCCGCCGCGTACAGGGAGCCGATGCACATTAAATCTGTCAAGGCTGAAAGTCTTCCCGCACGCGTTGTGTGGTAGTTAGGTGAGTGGGGTGTCGGATAAAGTGTCGTCCTCTTCACTTGCCCGAGGTTCAAAATTACGAGGTACTTCGCCATTAGCCCTCGTATTCGTGCGATAATTAAGCGTTTATCGTATAAAAATGAATTTCTATCGTTGATTGATTATTTTACATTATTTGTTTGGCCAATTCTTTTATTTCAAAACATCAGATTTCGTTACGAATACGGATCGCATCCCCTGTAACCCATTAAGCCTCTTCAGTGTGCCCCATTAATCGATTCAGTAAAATCTTGCTCTATAAATAAAGAAAACTGACATAAGAATCGTTCATTTGTTTTCGGTTCTTCAAAGTGTTAATAAACCAGCTTATCTTTATATGCGAGAACAAAGCGATTTATGCTGCAATGCTTAACTATAAATAATTCGAGTGGGGAAGGAGATGTTTGCGGTTTCGCTAATGTGCGCGTTACGGCGCAACGTTCGGAAATGCCTCACGCGTCTATCCCGTGTCGCTGTTGCCTTGACATCTCCGGCCATTTCGCGTTCACCCCGTTTACGTCAATCCGACTGGTTAGCAGTAATAAAAAAACAACTCAAGGATATTTTAGGCGCGAGAATGTTGACGTGATGTGGCCGGAATCGCCCGTTTCCGCTTTGACGTGACACCTGCCTGCGTCGACCCTTCACCTGACGTAATTGATTGGGGCTTCATTACGCCGATCCCGGGTGTCACCGTATGTGGGATGCTGGCGTTTTGCGGTGTATTGGGCTCCGGTTTCTGCGGCGGTGGTTGCAGTTTTTGTTTGTAATGTGTTTTATAGGGTGTAATGTCTTGTTAGTGGGAAGTATTGTTTTCGTTCTGTACAGTTCTGAGAATGCTATGAGTTTAGTTGTAGGTTTATTCTATCTGGAAATTTCAGTAATCAAGAATTCAACTATTTTCGTGTTTAATTATGGGTTCGGAATCGTCTGTAGAAATGTTAGAATCAATGCTCGCGAAGAATTGTTGCCATTCAGTAAAGCAATATGTTTGTGTGGGAGTGAAGTTAAACAGTTTAAGTGGTATTCTATTGATATTACAAAGGATCGTTGGCTTGCCTCGTCAGATCCTGGTGGGTTAAGGCATTATTACAGCTCAACTTCGAAAGGTTGCCTGAATGAGCTTGCTTTTTAAATTGTACATTTTTGAAACAGATTTACGTGGGCTTGGCTGGCATTGCTATAATTTACGTATTTCTGTAATTTTCTTGTGGGGAAAATGACTTCGTTGAAAACATTTATCTCTTGTATAGGGATTTAAATATAAATCCAATATTGTCTATGATAGTCGATGAAAATAGAACGCTGTTGACGGAAAAATTATTCTCTAAAGAACACAACAGTTCTAAATTTTGGCGATAAACTTTGGGATTTATAGATCGTGAAGGAGTATATTTGTGGGCTCTTCTAATCTGGTGAAGCGACTTTAAGTCGTATATTTTAAATAATAAAAAAATTGTATCAATCTTAATTTTACCTTTTTAAAAACGTCAACATAACTGAATTGGAGCTAAACTATTTAATTTCTTGCCACAGAGTTCAAAGTATCGTTTTGATAATATGAAATCAGTATCGATACAGTTTGAAATGTTACAAATAAATGATTATATTACACAAATGTTTGCAGTAAAAACATTAAGATTATTTAAATGTATTTTTAAAGTTAAGTCAATGTTCTACAACCGAGTCACTGTCATTGATTAAATACTCTATGTAACTAATTATATTGTTTGAAAATGATTTTTAAATAGGTTCTCTCATGTGAAAATTTTATTGCGCATCTTAACCTACTTTATATATTCTTAACTGCACTAACTCCAATACTTCTGTTCCGCAGACGCGTTCATTCAGTATATGCTTTTGCTGTTATAATGTAGTGTGGAAGTTAGAGGGGTACCAGTTTAGGTATATGTCGTCCTCGACTCTTGACCATAGTTCAGAATTACGAGGTCCATCGCCAATAGCCCTCGTGCAACTTTATAGTGCGACGTAAATATTACTAACTACGTTATAACCACACACGCATGTGAATCGATTGTAGATTCGTCTTGTTAGTTATATTGCCTAGTGTTTCACTGAACTAGATTCCTTATCCCTCTTTAGATCTAAAATTATACTTTTGGCATGTATAACAATTAAAATACCTTCCTGTCGATAGCAGAAGACTATTCTTTTTAGAAAGCAAAATGAATGCGATTTTACAATGGGCGAAAGCCAAAAGAATGGGTCTTTTTCTTTTATCACACATATGCTAGATCATTATCAATTTTTCTCATGAATAAATGTTTTAAGAACTATTTAATTGAGTTATGCTGCTGCATGTTACTCCCCCACCATCGCTTTTATCACCAGATTCATGAATGGCACACGCAAAGGGCTCCTCTAATGAGCGATCCGCCCACTATTCGAAAATTTTAATGACACGTCTTGGCAGCACACAAAGAGGAAATGCTCTAATTTGTCGCTTCAACAATGCAGACGATTTCCACTCCGCCATCTTCAATTGTTCCGAGGGAAAAAATGTTTATTTTTCACAATGGCTGAAACGAAGGCCGCCAGTTTTCTCGAAGGAAGTGCTGCTGCTTATCGCGCGCCTGTGTGGAAATTGCTTCCTGTGTGCCTACAGATTTTGCAGATGAACAGTTCTGATCGCAGGGAGACAAGAACACGCGCAGAAACATTCGAATGTACAGGTGTGCATTCTGATTTATAGTATTCGTGATTTCTCTTTTGGAATGTCACTTTTTCTTTTTTGGCATTGAAATATGCTTATTTTCCTCTACTTCAGTGGAAAAATCCTTCCATTATCTTAATAGAACAGAATTAATTCATTTTATTCTCTTTTTATGAAACGTAAATTAATCTTTTTAGATTTTATTATGTGGTTTCGTGTCTGTCTTATTGATATTCACGCTTTCACTAATATTTTTCATTTGGACTATGTCCAAGCTTCAGTTTTCACTCGAGAGTTTTTCAGTTTACGACTTCAATTATTTCTGTGTATTGTTTTGAAAGGTTTATTTTGAATTCTTTTTTAATCTCTGGTTTTTTAAATAGCTTATTTTGTTAAAAATTGCATGCTTTAAGAGCTGAAAGTGACTGTGTGAATAGAGAAATGATTTAACCTAGAGAACTCCACCATTTTTGAGTCTGTTTCATAGAAATACTTCAAAACTCTGTTAATAGAGGTTAAATGTAAACTAATTTGTGTTGGGCGAGTTTTTCTGGACATCGCACTATAAAGCAGCACGAGGGCTGCAAACGACAGACTGTGTCACTTGACCATGGTTCGTAATTACGAGGGCAACACCGCGGCTGAAAACTCACTAAATTTTCACTCCATGCCCACAGGAAGAATTTGAGACAAGACGCTTGTTGTGCATCGGTGACCACACGGTGAGTCAGGTTTGAACCTGACTCGCAGTGTCAATTTAAGTTCGCACATTACTGTAACCCCTCTCGAACTTCCATTCCACGCCAACGGAAAACTCCAGTTTCTCGTCGTAACAATTTATGCGTTGGTGTGAATACTAAATTTCGCTTCCCCCCCCCCCTAAATTTACTTTTTAACTATCTTTTTCCAAAATTTTTATGACAAATCACGTGATTGAATTCGCCTTTCTTTGTTTTAAATATTAAATAACATTCTTTTACTTTTTATTTCAAAAAATGCCTTAATTTTTTTCGGTGCTTATTGCCAGTTGAATTTAACCACTGAATGACGTTTCTGTTACTATGTTAAGACTTTTCGAAAGTGAATTTTTTCCTACCGTCTGAGATCAAAACGCACTTATAGTGCATGTATTTCGTTTTCAATAGTCTTGGACGGAATAAATGAAACATAACTTCAAATAATAACGCTTGAGTTGATATTTGCTTCTAAATTTCTCTCTACGTAGTACTCGAACCTATTCTCTGGCGGGCATTTTCCGATTCGAACGAGTAAAGATAACATAACATTGCTTCATCGACGAAGCATGATTAATTTTCAGTAAGAAGTTGCATCTCATAAAAGAGGCACTCTTGTAGAACGCTATAATTCGAAAGAAAACGACACATCACGGTAAGGAAAAAGTGGTTCGTATGAGATTTTCTTTCCCATTTATTTATATCATTTCTTTTTTATTTCGGCAGACGATCCTCAACCGGAACACTCTTCTCGAACTTTTACTTCCGTTCTCGTGTTGCCATTCGAGATCCAGCGTTAAAATATACAGGACACTCGTACTTCGAAATATCGTCACATCCTGTTTATCTTAGTCTCGAATCAGCTGTTATGTTTCACTTAGAGAATCTTTGAAATGTTATCGCTTTGACCCTCCTCTTGGCTATAAAGATCATCTCTTTTAGATACAAGGCAGATTTTATTTTCCTGCGGGATAATTTGTTTTGAAAACGTAAACACTCGGACGAAAACCGCTTGCTATTTTTTTCATTCCGCTTCCTGCTTGGTTCATTATTTTTTGAAGGAATTTTGGAATATTCTTATACAGAATTCCTTTCGCAACGTGACCTACATCAAGCCTATTTCCGAAATCTATAATGGTATTCTCTGAAGACTTCTGTAAACCCTCTGTGAAACTTTCATTCACAAAGATGTTGCAGTTCTTTACTGCGGTACAAGGTTTTCTAATATTGTCGTGGATACTTATGTCCAATCGATTTTTTTTATTCGAATACGTGTAAAATATTATGAATTAAGTATGTGACATTTTGTTCTGTATTGAAATAATTAGTTTAAACCCATTTGGACCTGGTAGTGGTTGACAAAAAAAGGCATTTTAATGTAATTTCAAGCATAATTAAGATGCAATGAAATTGTCTGTACTGTGTATAAAATATAGTCTAAATTTTGTATGTTAGATTGTTAAATTCCGAATTTCAGTTCGTCGCACTGTTGGCCTTCCAACGAACACAAAATTCCAGTCAACCAAATGTCAGGTTGATCCTCTACCTGATTATTATCTTTGTTTTGATATATTTTGGAAAATTAAGTTACAAATGGCCATATAGTCTTTCGTATTCTAATTTTTGTAGGGGAAAAGGGTTTTGAGTTATGTGCTTTAGAGAATTAATAACTAGTAACAGACTAGATAATTTATAATTTTTACATCATTTTTGCTTTTTTAAGTGTTTTTGTGTCTACGCAAGGATTACATCGACTATTATCACAATTCTTATCTCGAATCCATTGAATCCGTGACAGGATAATTTAGCATTTGGTTAATGAAGTACTCATTCGTTTGATAATAATTTTTATGATCATTAAATTAAAAGCGTAAACAAAAAATGACAACAGAAAATCGCCCACGCATTTCAATCTGATGACTTGTTAACTTTAACCGAGCCTTTTTTATATAGCTGTCGTTATGGCAATTATCGAAACAAATTGAATCGTTTAAATTGACGTATTATAAAAGTATGACAACCTTGACCTTTCTTAAAGTAAGCACGATTGGCAGACGATTTATTCATGTTTTCAGTCAAACAAACCGAGAAAGAACGTGGGTGTAATACCCTTCGACCCAAATACGGTCCGGTTGGGAAAAAGTTTTCATGCGAAGTTTCCGACGGGACAGTCATGGAGGGAGAGGTGAATTGGAAGAAAAAATTAGGGGGCAGGATTCCGAGATGAGGCCTCGCTCCCTTTTTACGTCAGATGGACGTCATAACCGCCAATATTCCCGCCTTTTCTGTGTGTACGTCATCTGCGCCTTCGGCACGCGACCGGATTTTTGAAGAGTGTTGTGGAAGTTGTCTTTCCTTTCCCCTCGTTAAGGTTTCCGGTTCACTTAAGTTTGTGAATTGTTTGCTTTATTCTGTTATTTTTGTCGAAAGTCACTTTTTGTCTCCAATTCAAGAATTTGAGTTTTTAGTTGGCAACACGATTTTATCACGTTTAGAAGAACAACTTCTAATTTTGTTTTTGGCAACCATTTTTGTAGAACAAAATAGATTAATAAGAATCCCAAGTTAGGGGTTCTAAATGGAAATTTTTTTAGAAGTTCATTTACATTCTTCAGAATTCTATTAACTTGTCTAAATCAAAACTGCCTCACGAAAAAGAAATCGGTTTGCTTTAAAAAGAATTAAGATGATTTATGACTCTTATTTTATGTACGATTAACGCATAGCCAGAAAGGTGAACGAGAGGGGTAAAAATTTGTATTTTTGAATTTACTATATATACATAGCTAGGTCAGTAGCGCACACAAAAAATTTTCAAGGGAGGGGTCCATGATTGAAAGTCTCCCAGCTCGTATCACACCTCGAGACAACACCAATTGATTCTTCTGATTTTGTCAACAAAAAACAGTAAAAAAAATATATTGAATTAATAATTAGCATTAATTAATAAAACAAATTATAATTTACAAGAATGAATTAAATGTTACGTTAAATATGTATAAGATTATCATCAATTGAAAAAAACTTAAGGTTTGTGGGGGGGGGGTGTCCGGACCCCCAGGACACCCCCTTATATGCGCCACTGGGCAAGGTTGAACACATGAACTTTGCAGAATTTTTTTCCAACAATGTTTTATATAAAATGTGTATGTATATATCACAGTATATATGTATTATATGAAGCAATGCAAATGAGTAGGAATTAGATATTTATCTCATTCGTTAATAATTGTATTTTAATTTTCACTACTGATATAATAATGAAAATTAACTTTTTTTGTTATAAATATTACTATCCAACATGTTAATAACTTATTGTATTCTTAATCCGTAGGTGGCTTTCAGAACTTCAGTCGCCTATATCCTGACTTGGTGGCACAGACCTCGTGTTCTGCGACATCTTCCCCTTCTTCTCCGTCCCAGAGTCCTCGTCACCAGTGTCTAGGGGGCCCCGTGGAAATCCTTAGCCACCTGTATCTGGGCAGTGCGCGGGACGCCGCCCGCAAGGAGCAGCTTCAGCAGCTGGGCGTCACCGCCCTGTTGAATGTGACGCAGCTTTGTCCCAATCTCTTCAAAGACGCTTTCCTCTACAAAATCATCCCCGTGCGGGACACGGGGGGTGAAGACATTGCAGCGCACTTCCAAGAGGCCATACACTTCATCGGTGAGTACCTATATCTGATCGTGTGTGTATAGCAGAACGTATAACACTGGAGCGCAAATGTGTGGTGCTCTCTTGTGTGGGAACACTATCACCTTAAGTATCGGAAACTCCAGATATGGTTTCAAAACCTTTTGATGTAATATAAGTATTTTTGCTAGAGATATATTGTAAGTTTTGAAAAAGAACAGCAGGAATAAGTGTATACTTTCCAAATTTTCTCAAAGAGGTGAACTTTTCAGTATAGTCAAATGTTTGTCGAAGTTTATACTTTCAATTTAAAAGGCGATTATTGCACCTTCTTAAATTCGCAGTGAATGTTATCGAAGTACTTTCACATCTTCACGTGGCGGGTTGAGGAAGTTGATAATAAGATCTACCATGTCATATGTCTCCCTTGTCACTCCAATATGATTCATAATTATAAGAGGTCTGTCGACAAATAGTCTTGTAACTCTCGAGCGTGACATTACTTCACACTCAATCCAAAAAAATTATCTTTTTTCGATTATTACTAGTGGGGAGAATTTGCTCTTGATCTTTTGCTGGGCAATAGCTATTTATTTGCTTGTAAAGTGTTGTAACAATTGTGATCGTCGTTCTCGGAATTAATAATTAAGCAGAAAATTGCATATATTTTATAATAAGGAATATCTCGCACATGTGATCATTTTTGCTATAATAAACAGGAAAATAAATATCGTAGCTGTGTAAAACTTATCTCTAGAATGACCCTTGGTGAACTATTAGATTCATCAAGCTTAACTTCATACGCAGCGTTATTCAGTTTGACTTTTGGATATTTTTTTCTGTATTTCTAGGTTTTTAATATTTTTGTAAAAATAGTTATTCATGGAATCAATTGTGTCCTTAAAGAGACCTATTTTATACTTTAAATATTCTCGTGACATATGCAAGAGAACTTCTTGAGCAAGCTTATGTTACTTTTTACTGTAAATTACACCTCATTGTAAGAAAACATGCTGGTGGTTAATATTCTGATGATCGAGGAGTTTCAGTCTATGGAGGGAAGGAAGCGTTTTTAATTGGTTGAAATCTCGATATTTTATAAGTTTTATAGATAAAAGCTAACGGAGGCGTCGGGTACAAAGGAAAAGACCAGTAGAGCCATGTTTGATCAAATCTTCTGGCTACGTCTACATCAAACCAAATGACTTTCATATATTTCTGTTCAGCAAATTTTTATTTCCAATTAAATGTTAATTTTCGTTAAAATAATTCTTTTAATTTTCTAAATGCTATTTTATTAATCTAATATTTTCAAAATTAACCCCCAAAAATATTGTTTTTGATCTTAATTAAACTTGATATTGAATATGCGTTTCGGATGTATTTAAACTCGGGTAAAAATGTTTCAAAATGAATGTACTTTGAAATTCCTTCCTTGGGTCTTCGGAAAGGTATTGCATCCTGTCCCATTGTTTGACCACCCGATTCGTTTCGTTGTATCCGATGCATTTGACCGTGAAAAGACAGTTGACAATGGTGTTGCGAAAAGGAACAAATCATCTCTGCAACATCTATGTTCAGCGCGCTGTTAGACCCGGCGGATTTCCGCAGGATAGGGATACTATATTTTATTCAAAGGCAAACATCCCGTTTACTTTTTCCATAACGGCCTCTCGCACCTCCGGCAGCCTATAGGAAACTTCGTTTTTCCCGCTTACACCAACCGGTTCGACTCGTGATTGGTCGACACTGGTGTTCCATAGAACAACATTGCCGGAATCTGATTGGAATTCGTAATGAGATTGAGTGTCATAAACCCACTTTTAGAAAAGTGTGATTGAAAGTTAGGGGAGCACTTCGTGTTTCCCAAACTTCTGACCATATGCCTACCTCTTCTATAATTTTCCTAACGCTAAGTACCCCTTTAAAAATGAATGCATTTCAATAAAATCGAAATATATTTTGTGTATATCGCAAAGAAAAAAATTATTCATCATAAAAAAAATATAAGGATGAAATTGTTCGTGCTGTGAGATGACAGATCGTCACAATTTGGTCATAATTTGTTAATTTTAATCTAAAATACAGTTCCACACGACTCGTGAAAACGTAGAATTAGGCGCAGCTAAGCAAGATGCCCCACCCAATTCTTCCAGTACCTCTGGTGGTACGCGTATCACACTCTTGGAAACAGTGCTATTGTTGATTGCGGTTATGTGGAGGAAAAATTCCTACATAAGCGGAAAAGATGTTCTATGGTATGGAGATTAATAGAAAAATAATTGTAAAAAAATTCAACCTCTTTTTAGCAATACTAAATTTTGAATTTTCGAAAAGTCCTAATTTTGGTTGAATAATTTTAGACTCGGAGTAAAATTATTTTTTACTGTACCAATAATTAAAAGCGATGGTAATTACGAGTAGTACAATGTGTGTACATTACATTTCGTAACCCCCGCTATTTCTCCATACCGTGGTATTAGTCCGATCCAAGCTTTTTTTCAGTATTTCGCTTTATCGCTCCCTGTCATTTCGACAACAGTTTGAAAAAAATATATACAAAAGCTGTTAAATGTACCTGATGTGTTTTTGTAACTGTTTTTAGATGCCCTCTCATCACAAATTGTGAAGTACTATAATGCCCGTTTCACTTGAACAAAAATTACTTAAAGTTTCTTTGTGGTAAAAAGTAAAATACCTTAACTTCATTCCCTTATATGGCAGCACTTTACATAATTTTTTCCCCTTTCATCTCCATGCCGGAAAACATCTTCGCAGCACAGGTAGATAGAGAAATTTCCCATCCGCCCCAATGTATACATGCGTGTATTTAAGCTCGTTGCAGCCTAGGCAATAATTTTCTCTTAACATAAATAGTTTTGGGGTCTTGAAAGTGTGCTCATTTTTTCGTGTCGCAGTTGGAAATAATTTACTTACTAACGTATTCTGTTTGTTACTACTTTGTTATTCTTCAGTTTTAAGATAGTCATCCGGTTTTTAGATATGGTAATATGCAATCTTCATCACGACGCGCGCCAGTTTGTTCCGAGAAATCGACAAAAACAATGTCAAATAATTAAACTTTTTTTATTTTTAACAATAGATGTGTAGAGAACTTTGATTGCTAATTAAGACTTTTCTTCTATGCATGACAACAGTTTTACAATTCGTTTGCATCTCTGTGACCTCGTGTTATTGTGTTCGATACAACTGAAATTCTATCGGTTCTGAAATGATGAATGAAATCTGCAATCGAATAAGGCCATCGTGGAATCTGTTCTCTATCTTCGTCGTGTATATCGTTCGGAAAGTGAAGATGATGCCACACTAAAAAAACTGATCTCTCGACTTGTTTCGTCACCGGAGAAACATTCCACGAGGGAATATATATTTTTTCTTGCTGTGTCGTAGTAGTAGTAACTTCCGTAGAGCGGGCTGGATGTCTCGATTTAGCCCTCCACGATTTCGCAACATTTCGCCGCGGAAATGGAGTGAGTGCGCATTCGGAATTAGAAACGGGCCACGGAGATTCGAAAATAGAACTTCCTGCCGAATGACGCGCGCTGCTTGCTTTCTTTTTGATCTCTCAAGGAATATTGAACCATTGTCCTTCGAGCTACCCTCTCCCCGAGTTGTGCTTTGCCATTAATGATTTTCGCCTTAGATTTATGAGGATGACGTGTGGTTAATGTTTTCATTTGTGAGATTTGCATCTTCGATCATCAAGGCTTCGCATAGCAAACTCAAATAGGGGAAATTGTTGTCATTTGTGTTAATACAGAGTTCACTTAATACGATTGAAATAAATTAAGAATTATTTTTTCGTACATAAGTGGGTAGTTATATTGTTGAATAAATACGGTAGTATGTATTTATTAAAATCAAAGCCGCACTTTTTTCCCTATGTTAATGTTAGTGAAAATCGGGTGCGGCTTAGAATCTAAGGCGAAAAATTTCGTTGAATGAGGGAAATTGAACATTATTCTGCCTGTTCGAACAATTACAGGCTCGTATGTTTTAAATTTTTTTAATTATGGTGAAAATATTAGTTCTCGGTTAAAAAATTTTAAATTTCATAAATATCGGAATTTATATACCTTTTTACACTATTTTTTCCACAAAAACTTGTTTAGAATATGGGGTGCGGCAAAGAATCGATGGCGGCAAGATTCTAATAAATACGGTATTGTATATTACTGCCGGAAAAAATTATCCATGTTATCTTAGAGGCAGTAGTTCTTGTGAAGTGTTCGGGGAACTGAAGATTCCTTAAATTTTAGTTAGACTGAAAATCTAAAACCTTAAACATGCGGGCGACAAACTTTTTTCATTACTTCTAACATATATTTAATAATTTTGAAAAATAATGCGTTAAATTCATAAAGGTCACGTGACAATTCTCAAATTTAAAACTGACGTCAAACTAACTTGTTTTTGTTCTTTAAATTCAGATAAAATTTCAAATTTTCTTATTGGATAAAGATGTTTTAAGTGTCATGGAAAAATTCAAAGATTTTAAAGTTAAAAAATCTTTTCTTATTCGTATACTTTTAAAAGAAAGTTTCTGCAAAAAGCCATATTTGGCAACAGCACAGCGCAAGAACTGATTAGCTGGAAACACATGATTGCGTTTATCATGTTACGCTATGAAGCAAGCAATTAATATTCAGAGAATGCTACTCATTTTAAAGTACTTTTCGAGAAAATTTCAAATTTCTTTTTTGAAAATTATCTATTTTTAATCAAAAAGATACTGATTCGCAAGTAAAGTAAATTTTAAGTAAAAACGTTTTGCGCAGGAAGACGCGATGAAAGATGAATGGAATCTTATTTTTATTCAAAATAAAGCAAACTGTTTTTCTTTCGTAAGAAAAGAAAAATTGCACGATCCTTGAAATAAAATGAAATGGAAAATTGTATGCTGTAATTACACACGTGCATTTTTTTTTTTTTTTTTAATGAGGAAAAGGAGTTTTGCAACCGGTATTACAATCGGTAGAATCCGCCAACTCGTTCATTTTCCTCTATTAACACAGCTTGTTTAGTTTGTACAAATTTTCTCACTATAAGAAAAATTGAAGGTCGTTAATATTTCAATAGGTGGTCCGATTTCTCCCAAATGTTAACGTCACTTTATTTCTTAGGGAACTGAAATATTCTAATGCTTTTTCACTCATTCTTTCCGAATTCGTACAACTAAAGTAAGTTTTTTAATTGTCGAATCTTCGTTCTATTGTTGATTCTTTCGTGTTACAAAAAAGAATGTATTTAGAATGAAGTGTTAAATTATTGATATACTGGCTGCCAAAATGGAAATTTAACATTTTCCCCAAAGTGTGAATTATTACATGTGTAGAAATCGAGCATTCCTATACTTTCCTAGCACTTAATATTGTGTGAATCGAGTTAGATTCAATTGAATTGGAAAGGATTAATGCTGATTTTTTTTAATGTTGCTTTTATACATCTTGTTCGATATGAAACTAGACATATTAGACTATTTACCCGATTGCTTTAATTTCTGAGCTCGCAATTCCCCTTTCATTAGCAAAGGGTGTGACGCGCGTGATCAATTGCACCCCTCCCCTAACGGAAGCAGGAAATCCCTGATTTAGAACTGCGGGGGGACTTCCCGCAGGATGCAAATTGTGTGGACGCACACGTGGCTGCGTCGGAAGCATCCCCGCCCCCCTAAAAATGAAGATACTCCTAATCAACGTCCGCTTCATTAAAGGGTTTTGCTTGAGCATTTGTGCCGATTCTCTTAGCCCAAATCAATGAATTTCTCCCCTAACTGTTGGTTTTGCAGCTCTGTGCTGTTGAATTAACTGCTTTTTAACCCCTTTTGATCCTTATTTAAGATTGAATGGTAAGATGGACTGCATCTTGAATATTAGTCTTTAAAGTTTTCAATTTCAAAAACATTGACCTGACTGGCTGAGTTGTAGTCTAATTGAAGTGGGTGTTGAAACTAGATATGCTGTACTATACAGTCGGGAGGAATTAATGGACACGTTAATTTTGAGATCCATTAAATTCCGTAATTCTTTGTCATGGGCGATGAAATTGATAGAATGTAAAGCGAAGATTACTATTTTAGTGTCTTTGCTTGTAGTTTTAAGGCTATTGCTTATTTTGCGTGTACAAAAATGGAATTTGCCCCAATTAATGTATAAAATGAAAATATAATTATTTACCGTAAAATCCGGCGTATAGCTCGCACCCCCTTTTTTACGAAGAAACTTGAAATGTATGCATGCAATCTTATATTTTGAAGTCGTGTATTCGAGGTATTAATCCAGGCCTTCTGAAAAAATAGTGAATTTCTCGAACTACAACCCCTTTTAAGCTCATAAGGTATGTCATATCTTCTGAATAAACAATATTGAAATTTTTGTAGAAGTCTGAATTTTTTTTTTCTCTCTCCCTCTATTTTTAAAGCTATCCTTTTTATACCCGGCGTATAACGCGCATCTGTGAATTTCGATCTTATTTTTTGTGTTAATGCGTTATACTCCGGATTTTACGGTATTGTATGGAAGTGGGGGGGAAATGTTGCACCTTCATTCAGCACATTGATATTAAACAATTTTTAAATTACTTTATCCTATATTGTGTTTCATGATAAATTATGAATCCATTTTTTTCTTTTTGAAGGAGACCCGGTACGATTCAATTGACAAAGGTGTGCCAAAAAATTTTTAGCTATTTCTTGCATATAAATTTTCTATTATCTCACAAAATTTGACACCTCCTGGTTTAAAAAAAATTTCAGAGTTAAAATTTTCATGTTCGTTTATATTCATTTCCCAATACGAAATATCTATCTCTTCAAACCGATTTATCTCGTAACAAAATATCTTTCATTTCCAAACCAAAAGCTTTTTCTACTGTGCCAAGTATTTTACATTTTTGTCTGTTACTATTAATGCATGCAACAAAAGTTGATTCCCATTTCGAATCAAATCAATGCTTCTTAAAAGAAAAATAGTTGAATTTCGAACTTAAACGTTCTTTTTATAGAATTTTTAATATGCATTCACAAGACACACAATGTACATTATATTTCAATCATGTTATCACAAAACATATATTAAGTTTAGTTGTACATAAAATGCCATATTTGAAATAAAATTTTGTTTGTTCGTCAATTGCGAGTGCAGCATTTTAGAATAACTTTGATAGTTTTTTTTTTCTTTGAAAGTTTAGTTCATTTTTTGTGATATTTTGAGCAAGCACCCTGTTTGTTTTACTTATGACATACATGCGTCGCAAGCAAAGTTTTAAAACCATTAAATCGATGTGTTTTTTAATTTAAATCTTACCACGGTCCCTTAAAAAAATTGTCTACTTCTAGCTTAAATCGCATTCCGCACTAAAGCAATTTCTACTTCGTTTTATTATTACCTTAATGCAAATGAGATTATGTTGAGTTTTTATACATACGAAGTTTTCCTCCACTTTTATTTTAAATATAATATTTTTGTTGGCGTTTTTCTTTCGCCTTTAAACTACTTCGCAGTTTAAGAATCGTGGATTTCGATCGTTTTTTTCCGACGATATATTACATAAAATAAAACTCAGAGGAAAAATCAGAAGATTTTAAATACGATCTTAAAATTAAAAAGATGTACTCACGGGTGAACTTGAGCATCACCCAAGAGCAGTGTCTTATCATTCTTTCTTCGAATACTTTTTGAATAGAATTAACATTCGAAGAAGCTCTTTCACCGTGATTACCTCTTCTGTACTTCAGTATTCATGCCGAATGAAGTCTGTGTCGTTATGAGTTTTTCCCGTTGCCCTTAGATGTGTTGTCGATAACCTGTGTTCTTGATAATGGGATTCATCATTCCCGTTTGTGGAACAATTGGAGAGGGACAGCACAGTTGATAAATCGCATTGTCATGAAGTGCGGGGTCTAATCGTCCAATCGCTCACTGCACACTTCCCCCACGTTTTAAAACAATGTCTCCTGTATCTGATTGTCCGCGTGCTCGATTTCAAGTCTTCCATAACGCGCCAAGTGTGTGCAGATAACGTTGTAATGATGCTTCTCAACTGGCACAATAACCTCTTTTGCAATCGCGCTGTGCAATATATTCTACCTGCAATCACATGATCCGATTTTCCAGCTACGATGAATCTCGAGAATTTGATTCTAGTCCACGATCAGTTCTGCGTAATTCATAGTTTCATTTGCATCGCCTTTTACAGCACTTGCAAGTGGCTCTAAATAGTACTCTGAAATGGTGGCGTGTGCTTTAATTAATGTTCGTGGTCTCCCATTGAGACTTCGGCTTTTCTTGGATTTTGTAAGCTGTTTTCTATTCCTTCGGTATTTTTCATAGAAAGTTTAATATTTTATAAGGTAATATAAAATTAACGACGATTCTTCCTAATAAATTGTAACAAATTACAATTGGTTAGATGGTTCCCATGTTTCTTTGTTATTAAAATTTAAAAGATTAAATTTTATTTCCTTGAAACAAAGCGATTTAAGATAACGTTCTTCGCCTAGTGATTCTGCTCACGAACTCGTGGGCAGCATGTCATGAGTTCGAGACCTAGTGCTACAGAAGACTCGTTGGTGTGTGGCCGCGGTAACCTAGTGGTTGTGATCATGAATTCGTGGCCGTCTTATCGCGGGTTCGAATCCTGGTGCCGCTGAAAACCCGCCATGTACAGAGAGGGGTATGATGCATGTTAAATCCGACAAGCTCCACGTTCTGCCGTTTGTATGGTGTGGAAGGTGCCGGCTCGGGTCTCTTCTTCGTCACTTAACCATAGTTCAAAATTACGAGGTCCGCCGCCAATAGCCGTCGTATTGCTTTACAATATGTTAATATAACTCTCTTCGCCTCGGTATTTACATTTTTTAGAATGCAAACCTCCCCATAAGAGTTCTATGTGTGCTGCTATCTAGAGCAGTTATTTCGAAAATTTTGAAGTTTGGATTTTTATATGAGTGAGGACAATTACTTTCTACGGTTGCATGTCTAATAAAGGAAAATTTCCAGTTTCTAGAAGCCATTACTGGTATAAATGAACGATTTTATTCTTTTAACTCGTATTGAATTCATTTTGAAAATGGCATCTCTCCCAGCAGTCTACTGTAATCGGGAAAAACTTTCCCGGGGAGTGTTGATGGAAGAAGGGAGCTGGGAAAAACTTCTCAACATAAAGCCGAGCCTCACCCGCGCGTTGCCGCCGTTTTACTACTACCGGAACACTTAAATATAGTTTACGGTCTTCGGCTTTCCGCTTTTAACTGCATCTGTGAGAAGAGAGGGGCGTTCGGTTTATTTCAAAAAGAAGCTGTTTGTTAAAGGCACTGTTTACGACCTCGGCCGGGGTTGGGGAGGTTTACGATAATCTCAAGGCCAGTTGATGTTCGGACCGCTTCGCTTGAAAGGAATTGGAGCGAGCTGCCCTCAAAAAAGCAGGAGGAATAAATAGCGCTCTAAAAAGTTTCAATTCATTACTTGGGTGATTGTGAGGTGCCCGCCTTCAATGGGCCATTACGTTGGAACGTGCCCCTTTTTTGCGCAAGTGCGGGTTGTGTTCCTTTTTTGGTAGAAGGGAAAAAACAATCGATTATGATGCTTGCGAGGCTGTGGATTTTGTGAATGAGCCAGGGAAAAGTGAATGGGAAAGAAGTTTTATTGAAGGAAAATGGTGACTTAAAAAAAACCTTCAAATACAAATTGATTCCAAAATCTGTGTGATAATATTTTTATGCATGCAAGAATATGATTGAGTTTCTCTCCTGAAAATATTTCGGACTGTTGAAGATGCTGTACTGGGAATTTTTTTGTTACTATGTAATGTTTTAACATTTTAAAACATAAATATTATGGTACACGTCATTGGCGTAGAAAGTTTCAAATGGGCCCTGTATCAAAATTCCTTGGGACTCTTTTTCGAAAATGGGAGCTTTGCTACGAACTACCACACGACACCAACAGGGAGGACTTTAAGCCACGACAGTTTTAACGTGCATCAGCTTCTCTGCACGGCAGGTCTTCAGGGACATGAGGGCCCGAAATCGTGATACGCCTTCCACCAGGCTACCGCGGCCGAGAACAAAATTGTATGGGAACTGAATTTTTTCGTGAAGAGTTCTTTCCTTGCATGTATAAAAAGTCGTTCCATGTGACTTAAGAATAGAAATTCATCCCTAGCACTGTTAGGGAAAGGAAAATAAGGGAACGTGTCTTGTTAAAACTTTGATTTTTCCGCATGTTAAATCCAATAAGGTAAATTTCCTGTTGGAAGTAAACACAATTACGGCAGTTCGGAATATAATTAAGGAGTTTCCAAAAAATATTTAAAAAACCATAATACGTGAATGCATTTTTGCTTTTTGTTTCATATATTCATTGATGATATTGGAAAACTTATGTGTAATTTTTATTTTGCAGATCAAGTCAAAGCACAGAATGGCAAAGTGCTGGTTCACTGCCAGGCTGGTATTAGTCGATCCGCCACCATCTGTATTGCTTACCTCATGGCCACCAAGCGACTGAGGATGGAAGAGGCCTACAAGTACGTCAAGTCTCGTCGGAAAATCGTCTCTCCTAACTTTAGTTTCATGGGCCAACTCCTCACCTTCGAAAACCAAATATTCTCCACTTCTGGATCTCGATACCACTTGCCATCTCCCGGCTCGCCTCTCCTCGCCGTGGATGCCTCCACTCCTGATCCCGATTCCCTCACTCCTTCCAGGGGTGCAAGTCAGCGGAACGTCTTTGATTTTAGGCCAATGCCTTCTTTGGAAGATACAGAGGCGCCACCTAGTGCAACAGCGGAGAACGAATTCGTGACCGCTTCCATCGTGGACCCTTGTCACAAACTGACTCTTTCACCTTATCAAACGTGACCTCCGGGGTCGCCACACTCCTAGCGCGCTATGATTAATTGTACTTGTAATTTGGTCCAATGTGCACTTGTTAAAAAAAAGACAACCTTTTTGTAAAGAAATCATTTTATGAGTGTTATGTGTGGTGGCGTTTGTGTGCATTTGATCATTTTCATCCGATGAAAATTACTGGCCTGTTTTTGTATACAAAATTAAGTTTTTGGGATATTGAGATTCTTACCCCTCTTGTGTGCAAAATAGATTATTTATGATCCAGGTGGTAAATTTAAAATGTACATAGTGAAAAGGATATATAATTTTGAAAATGTATATTCATACTAGTCTTGCAGCTAGTCAGTGCAGTATAGTACATAATTTGTCCAAAACTAACTATATATTATCAGAAAAAATAGTTTGTGTGCCTTCAAAAATGTTTTAAAACTTCAAGAGCTTGTGTCATATCTAAAAATCTGGATATGTTAAATTTTTATATCAGCAGATTGGTTGATCTTTTAACATATGTTTGGAAATCTAAATGAAATGCTTGAGTCAATCACAACTTTACTGTATCTTTTATTGTCTGATTATAATCTAAAAACATGAGCTTAATATTGTATAAATTTTCTTTTTTCAATTACTCATCAAGACTGTTTCAATTTGGAAGCTTATAAAGTAATTTTGCTACACGTTTTAATTAAATGCATTGCTTGAAATTTAAAAAATGTTACTTTATATTTTACGATGCCATAGAATGGTCGGAGTTTTTAACAAAGTCAAAACTAAATCAAATTTGCGAAAGGGAACGAGAAAAACATCAAAGTTTTAAACATGCATAACTTTCACTGTGTGGATAAAAAAAAACTTTTATAGTAGAAATAAAAACGACAGATTTTTATTTGTTTTTAAATATAATTTATGATTTTAAACCTACTAAATATACAGTCTATTGTTTGTCCTGTTAAATAAGCTGGAAAAGTATTCAACGAGCTTTTCGGAATTTGCTCAAACATAAGACTAAACTTTAAGTATTGTTTTATATACCTTACTGCAAATCGCACATTACATCTGACAATAATAGATATTTTAAGCTCTATGTTTTTGTATTGGATTGTTCATATTTTGTAATTCATTCCCTCCACCCCTTTAAATTGGTGACCAACATTCATATCTGATTATTAGAAATGTATGATGTATAGTTAATACTTTATTTGATACATTTTCTAGAGCATTGAATTTCAGTGGAAAATAATTTGTTTATTAATGTGTCTTGAACTTGTCAAACTGTTTCTGTGTTTCTGAATGTCTTATCACTGTTATAGAAACTGCATCTGAAGTGTCATGTGTATCTAGTCAACACTTGAAGTAGCCATTGCACACTATTGGATTATCTATTACATGTATGAATAAATGTTCTGTACCTATATTATGGCTTGTTTGTTCATTTGTATTGTGTATCTCGTGTAAGAATTTCAATTAAGTTTTTTTTAACATAGTTTTCAGTAGAGCAGTCATTAATAACTTTAAATTTTCACTGCAAGTGGGTTGAATAGGCATTAATGATAATGACTCAAAGTGACAATTAACATTGGTTAAAACTCGTACCCAAATATTAAAACACCACATCCAAAAAAATTCTTACTTCTAATATTAAAATGGAAACAAATGAATTGTGTATTAAAATTTAATTTCAAGTTCTCGTGTACTAAAAACTAATTTCTTCAATGCCTTCAAATGGTTTAAATAATACTCAAAGCGTTTTAAGGGACTGGATACTAGTTTATAACATAATTATTCATCAACTTGACATTCAACATGAAATGGGGGGGGGGATATAAATCGAGGCCGAGTGATAGCTGTCGCGCTTCCACCCCACAAGTTTGGGGCTCAAACCTCGCGCTGGGTAAGTTCGAATCGACCTCTTATCCCTTCAGTGGGTCGAAAAAGGAGTACCAAGTTTGCTTGGGAACTAAACACACACACTTACTGTGTGTGTGGGGGGGGGGAGTTTCGCTTCAGACTAACCACTTGACCGGTACATCTGCTCTTGTACCTCAGTGCCAAAGGTCACAAAAACTGAGATGGGCACAGTAGGCCTTGTTGCGACACTGAGTGTAGTTATAAATATCATCAATGTGAAATATTGTTCTGGAGTATGATTTCCCAACAGTTTTTCTTGAGTTTTTGGCATTAACGATCACATGCGAAGGAAATTTAGAACATGGGCACAATGCAAAATTAAGTCGAAGCTTTTTAAGTTAACTTAAAATTTTTTAGGAGGTTCTTTAGGGGGGGGCGATAACTTTTATTAGAAGTTAACGCATTAATGTTTCATTTCAAGTGTGCTGCCTATTTTATTTGGGTTTTTCGGGCATTGCTTTGTTGAATGTTTGGTTTTGGAAAACGAGTTGCAACATTAAGAATTAAAGTGGATATTTCATTTTGACATCGATAAAAGCAAAATAAAAAAATTTCCAATTGCAAAATATAACAGTGAACACCAATGAAAGATGTTAATTTCTGGTTTTCACTTATTTAACAAATATAGTTTTGAACACTTTTAACGCTTATATTTACTATCGACTTTTTTAACTGTTAACGTATATCTATATAAGCAAGAAAATATCATAAGTTATAGTTAACGTGTCAACTTTTTCTCTGTTGGATCCTATCATTAAAGATTCAGCAAAACTAATTTTAAACAAGTTTTATCTATAAATATATTTAGAGAACCATCTATCCCTAAAGTTAATAAACAAAAGTCTGAATCCTATTTTTTCCGGATATATTAGTACAAAAAAACAGCAAATTTTATTAACTTACAAGGCATACATATAAATGATCTAAATTACATTTGAAAACTTTTAATTGTATACATAGTGCACAAAATGTTTTACTCCAGCAGTTAGGGCTGCCTTCGCCAAATATATGGGAATCTAAATCGGAAATTGGTTTGGCACGCCACAGCTAAAAGGTTGCCAATCTAATAGGATTAAGCGGGCCACGCAGTAGGACATTTTTGAAACGGTTCTATTCCCGCGATATTGCTTGCAGAATTGGAGGTTAATAATTAGTTTTAGTTTTATTAAACAGTAGAACGTCGCGAGCGTTTATTATCCGGACCAAAATCCAGATACGTTTTCGAACAGTGCAATGTGCTCAACAGTTGTTTCGCGTTAAACCAAAAGTGACGGGAACAACAACAAAAGTAGCAAGGGTCCATCAAATGCTGACGCTTTTCTGCGTTAAAGACAACTATGGAGTGGTACGAACAATAGAGTGCTATCCTACTCAACTACTGCTGCTCAAGAGAATCGGAGACCTTACAGTGAAAAAACGGTGTACAATAGTACAGCGAAAAATAAGTGATTATTTTCCCTCATCAAGGTAAAATTGCACCTATTTTGCTTTTTCTTCAAGCACGTTTCCCGCATGTGATGATTTTCAATATTTGTATAGTGTCCGGTATCATATACTGCATGGATCGCATTCGGTTATCCGAACGGTGCCCGATCCCAATTGATTCGGATAAACAACGTTCTACTGTATATTAATTTTGCATCCTTTAAAGATATTTCTTAACATATAAATAAACAGCATATAAAAAGCTATTTCTTAACATAAAAATAAACAGCATAAAAAAGCTATTTCTTTAACAAAAATACATAAATAAAATTATACATATGTCACCTATTTTTAAAAATATTAAATTAAGAAATAGATAACACAAAATATAAGTATTTCCCTTTATTACTGTTAAATTAAAATTTTAATGCGAACCTAGTGCTTGCACCGCTCTACTTTCATTTTGCAAAATCGGGGGTATAATATAATTTTACATATGACACGATTCTGAGCATTCAGTTGTTAAACAATTTTTTTGCGGACTCCGAAATATTTTTCATATCAGCAAGGTTTTTTACTTTGATTCGTTGAATCAAAAGCAGAGAGTGCATGCAATTTTCTCTCTTCAAACAATTAAATCTCTCCAGCAATGACTCAATAATTTGCAAAATGGCTGTAAGTTTATCTTTAGAGTTATCTTTCAGATTATTTTGTAGTTCCGTAAATATCCACAATTCTGAAGAAATTTGTCAAATAAGGTTCATTACAAATTTTTCAACTTCATCCACTCAAAAGTCAACAAATTTGTAGATTAGTGCAGAGTGCGCACACAAGAGGGGGGGAAGGTTCGGACACCCCCCAAAGCCCTTGAGTTTTTTCGGTTGATGATATATATATATATAACTTAAAATTTTACTAAGTGCTTGTAATTAACAATTAATTTTATTAATTGAGCCAATTATTAATTCAATAATTTATTTTTTACTGTTTTTTGTTGACAAAATCAGAAGAATCAATTGGTGTTCTCATGAGGTATGATACGAGTTGGGGACTTTCGACCATGGACTCCCCCCCCCCCCGTTGAGGAATTTTTGTGTACGCTACTGACCGCGTGCCATAGGTTGCCGACCCCTGGTCTAAACTAAACCTCTGAGTACATTTTCAGACAGAAAAATGCCTCAATTTTCATGAAAATTTGTAGCATAATTCATACATCTCTGTTTATAATATAGCGTTTTTAAATTTTCGAAATATTCCTTAAATACTTTTTTTTTCAGGGGTAAAGGGGATAAATTTCGTAAAGGGATAATTCATTTAGCATTACGATATCAAAGGAAAAATAAGAAACATTTTATATCACAAAAAAATAGACCAACACAAAAGTGAGGAGTATTATAAAATGTGTGGCATTGCGCACACGAAAATTTTTCAAGGGGATGTCCATGGTTGAAAGTCCCCCGACTCGTATCTTACCTCAAGACAACACCAATTGATCCTTCTGATTTTGTTAACAAAAAACAGTAAAAAATTAATTATTGAATTTATAATTAGCATTAATAAAATAAATTGTTAATTACAAGTACTTAATTAAATTTTACGTTATATATATAGGATTATCATCAAACGAAAAAAAACTGGGGCTTTAGGGGGGTCCGGACCCTTAGAATACCCCCTTTGTGTGCTCTATATTCGATAGCGAAGCCAGAAAACGTTTCAGTTATTTTAGAAGTGAAAAATATTCCTAATTCGGGTCGTATTCTTTAACATTAAATGTAAACAGCCTTCAGCTTCGAATATACTTTTCTCAATAAATAGAGTCAAAATTAAAGATGTCTTATTGAGTAATCCAGAACTTTAAGAACTAATGGAGTCTCAGGTTCGAATCTTAGTGCCTCTGAAGAAAAGCCGTGTTGAAGGGTTGATGCAAGAAAATCTGTCTCAGCCCAATGTCCTCACGTTGGTGTGGTGTGGAATTTTGGAGAGCGTGGGGCCAACTCAGGCACCGTTCTCGTCATTTGACTTAGGTTCAAATTGTTAGTCTTCATTTCATGAAAGTGTGGGGTTTATCAAACAACTTACCAGAAAAAAATACCATATATTTTCGAATATAACCGGTGCGCGTGTTTTCAAAAAATTACCCAATATTCAAAATTCGTTTATAAACCGAATTGGGGGGAGGGATTCATTTAATTTTTTAACAATTTGCTTCGGTGGAAAAATTGTTTTGTTGGAATATTTTCTACAATCAAACTGACGTAAAGCAAAACGCCAGCCGCCAACGACAATAGTTTTATTTCCGATAACTATCTGATGCGAACATTCTTTCAATTCATTTGTACATCTGTGCTAGAGTCTTTCTGTGACATTTTTGTTGTTTGTTTGTTTGGAAAAAGGATGGAAACACAAAATTACGCATATGTCAAAGTACAGGCAGTGGCGTACATTAGCCCCTCCCCCCATAAAAGGGTCCGGTTACGCCACTAAGTCCAGATCATCGAGTTTGCTGAACATTTTGTTAACTGTATTGCTGCTTGGCACTTCTCTGTAAATAAGAAAAAAAGTTCGAGAGCGGATGAAAATAACATTTTGAATTAGGGGGGATGCCAAATTCGAAAGGGAAAAAAAAGCTGCACGTGATCGTCAACTTTCGTTTCATGCTCTGGAGGAAAAACTCGCTGCATGATCACGTGTATTCAGACATCCCAAGGAGTGAATGCGAATTTTACGAACTATTCGGAAACTCGGATTCTAGCGCTGTTTCTGAAGGATTTTTTGACTTTTAAAGGCTGTCTTCGGTAAGTGTACGAGGACCTGTACTAAAAGCGGACCACACTTTCAAACTGAAATATGTCTCCATTTTCATGAAAAGTTACAACATTATAATTCACATATCGGTTTATAATATAGGATTTTTTAAGATTTCGAAATATTCCATGAATAATTATTTTTTCCTTTTAATACGTAAAGGTATAGTTTATTTAGCATTATGGTATAGTAGAAAAAAAATGAGAAACATTTTATATCGTAAAAAATGGTCTACTTTGACAATAAAAAATAGCATGATAAAATATATTGCTTTCTATAGGATACAGAAACCAAAATATTATATTGGTGTTGGAGTACTTTTATATCTGAAAAAATATCCCACATTCGGGCCCTATTCTTGAACATTAAGCGAAGACAACCTTTAAAGAATAAAATCACTTGTGCATGGCTAACAGAAAATGTAAGGGAAAAAAACGTTTTTTTCTAAACTATGCTTTTTTCCGAGATTACTGAATGCGTATGTAAGCCAACCTCCTTATTGCTGTTCCAAAAATTCTCGACTTATACACGCAAATAGGGATTGCAATGCCTGGGTACCGAATACCGGTATTTTGAGCGATTTGTTCAATTTTGTAATATCGGTATTCACAAGTTTAAACACCGTTTTTTCAGTATTTATGCTAGGAATTTTTAAAATTGTCTCCACTATATGTTCAGAGATCGCCAACAAAAACAAAATAGTATACGTTTTTATTTTTATGTCTCCCTAATGGGCGAAATTAATTAGACTGTGAATATAAAGTTGCATTTTACAATCAAGGGAAGTGATAAAGTATGTGAATTATCCAAGGAGGTGGGCCAAAACCGCTGCTATTACAACTATGAGCGATACTGCACACACTCACAGAATTTGTAGTCTGATATTCGTAATCTGATAAGTGTACCTGTAAAAACAAAGTTGTAGTTGTAAAGAAAGTGCGTAATATTTTTATATCTCTTAAATTGGTGAGTTTGTTATTCACGTTGTATTTGCATATTATACCTTAGGGGTCAAAATATTTTTCAGATTTATTATATATATATATAACTAGCTGTTACCCGCCCGCTTCGCTGGGAATTTCATGATGTTTTATAAATTTTTACTGCTTATATATATGTATAAATTATTGATATCTAAGTCCTGCATGAAGAATTCGATTGTATTGAAAAATATACTTATACCTATAACTGTCGCCTGTTGATAAAAAAAAGGGGCAGAACTCATCTAATTTGTGTTTTCTAAAAATCTCTAAAATTGAAGCATAGAATGATGTTTGCTCTTTCGTAACCCAAAAACCAAGTGGATTCCCGCAAAACCAATTTTCGGTGGATCTCTACTCCGTAAATTGAACATGCAAGCCAAATTTCAAGTCTAAATCTAACAGAAAAAAAACAAAAGTTTTACTATCAATATCCCCGTAATCCCGTTGAGAGCCGTTTTCCAAAATAACCGCTCTTAGCGGATTTCAACTCAACAAAAGAAAAATGCAAACCAAATTTCATTATTATAGTTCTTGTAGCTCGAAAAAAGTAATTTTTTTCGTCAATACGTCCCAGTAACCCCTGCACCCCCCCCACAACTTGATTTGCTTAAAATACATTCTTAGTGGATCCTATTCAACAAAAGAAACATGCTTAACAAATTTCAAGTATATGGGTCTAACAATTAAAAACAGGAATTTTTTTCTTTAACTCCTCTTGACCCCTCGCAACCCTCCTTGGGGGTCAATTTTCGTTTTACTCTTTGTTAGAGGAACTCTATTCCATGAAAGGAACATGCCTACCAATTTTCAAGCAGGATGATCAAATAGTTTAAAATGGAAATATTTATCAATTACGCCTCTTAATCTCCCGAAATTAAACTTAGTAGTTCATATTCGCGAAACCCATTTTGTAGCGGTTCTCTACTTTACGAAAGGAATCTGCTTATCAAATTTCAGACTGTACGTCTAATAGTTTAAAAATGGGGATAATTATCTATAACGCCACTTGAGCCCCCGCAACGCCACTTCTGGGTCTGTTTTCACAAAACCAATTTTGTAGGGGAATTGCACACTATGAAAGGAATCTGCTTAGCAAAATTTGAAGACTGTGCGTCCAATAAATTAAAAATGAAAAAAAAAATTATCAATAACGCCCCTTGAACCCCGCAACGCGGCCTAGGGGTCGATTTTCACAAAACACATTTTGTAGTGTATCTCTATCCTATGAGAGGAATCTGCTTACCAAATTTCAAACTGTGCGTCTAATAGTTTAAAAATAGAAATAATTATTTATATCTGCCCTTAACACACCCTTGGGGTCAATTTTTCCCAAACCTGTTTTGTAGCGGATATTTACTCCATGAAAGAAACATTCCTACCAATTTTCAAGCAGGGAGGTGAAGTAGTTTAAAAACGAAAATATTTATCTAGTACGCCACTAAATCCCCCGCAACGCCATTTAGAGGTCTGTTTTCACAAAACCTTCTTATAGCTGATCTCTACTCTATAAAAGAAATCTACTTATCAAATATAAAGACTGTGCGTCTAATAGTTTAAAAATGGAAATAATTATCTATAACGCCCCTTAAGTCCCGCAACGCCACTTGAGGGCAATTTTCACGAAACCCATTTTGTAGCGTATCTCTACCCTATGAGAGGAATCTACTTACTAAGTATCAAGACTGTACGTCTAATAACTTAAAAATCGGAATTTCTAACGCCCCTTAAGCCCCGCAAACAATTGCTGCTAATTTGAAATTACAAACAGACACTTCAATTTTATTTATTTGTATAGATATAGATTGGGATTATAATAACTATTGTTTAAATGTGACTAAAAATGTAAATAAAAAAAAAAGAAAGGATTAAAACTAACCGTAAAACTTATCAATTTTTTGTTTCTTGCATTGCTTTTTGCTTATGAAGCCTTGATTTATTATTTTTAAAAGTGCATCCGAAACAGCCGATGCTCTACTTAACTGAACAGTGAGATAACTATCATAAAAAAAAATTATGGCACGTGTCAGCGTATTATCATGTGCGCGTAACACTATTATGTCTCATGAAGGCCATCGGTCGCCAGTAACCAAAACAACGACTTCATTAGCTCAGCTTGGCGTTCATCTTGGCATTCAGTTTCACGTTCACCCGTATAGTTTCCGTTCCCGTAAGAATACGGGAATAAAATATAGCCTATGTTACTCCCCGTTAATGTAGCTTTCCATTAGTGAAAGAATTTTTAAAATCGCACCAGCCGTTTCCGAGATTAGCCGGAACAAACAGACAGACAGACAGACAAAAATTTTAAAAATTGGTTTTTTGTTATGAGTACCGTATATACTTTTAGTGCATTAAGTAAAAAGCTGCTAATTTGAAATTACAAACAGACACTTCAATTTTATTTATTTGTATAGATTATGAATAATAACCCATAATGATGACTAAGAATAACTTTAAAGAACATAAAAAATCAGTTGATAATACTTCGGTCTGGTTTCATTATTTATATGAAGAAAAGAATATGGTGGCATGTAAAAAAACGTTGCCTCTTAAACAAAAATTAGAATAAGCGTAACTAAAAAAAAATTTCAACAAACCAGAATACAATACAGAAATCAGCTATATGCAAAACTATCCGGTGAGAAATCAATTTATTTGAAGATGAGGGATTTAGATGTAAGTACTTGGAAAAAGTACATTGCGCGTTGCTATCAGTACCAACAACCAGCTTAGGTACCGAAACAGCGTTTCGACAGCTGGTAATTTTAGCACAAAATTACGTTCCAGGCTTAATGACAGTACAATCGATGTATTACGTTTTTAAGATCACTTTTCAAAAATTAGTAACAGTATCACAGACTGAATAGTGATATTTACACTTTTGTTTTAAACAAATAAGATGTCCCTTTGCTTTTTTGTGATTCTTTATATACTGTTATAATTTATAAGTTACAAATTATTTTTGTGATATTTACACTCTCTAATAAAACTGGCAAATATAAAACAAAGAAATACCTGTGTTTTCTTTCTTTTTCTAAAATTTCTACTACCGAGGATCATTAAAACCGGTATCCCGGAATTAAGATCTAAATAATACCGGTAATGAACTTTTGGTCCGATATTGCAATCCCTACACGGAAACATACGGCATATAAGGATAGGAGACATTAAATAATGACATTTTTTAAACTAAGAAAAACATTTTCAGATATTGATTCTCTTTATTTTTAAGTATAAAGAAAACCTTTTAAAATTATTCTGTTTCTATAGTACTGCTTTAAATGAAACTTTGAATCCCCCCCCCCTTGAGCATCTGTTCATTCTTAAAGTTCATTAATAGTTAAATTAAGTTCATTCTTAAGAACTTGCTTATAGAGCTTAAATTCAGGTGACATTAATTAATTCGCAGCGTTAATTTATGACTAAATATGGAGAAAAGAGTAATAAAGTTTCCCTCCTCCTTCAAATATTAAATTTATAATGACTTTTCAAAAGTTTGTCAAAGTTTGAAGTACTTTTTAAAAAATTGTGCCGATATAAATCGAGACACACAAAAAATTTACTGTAGGGAAAAAAATATTACATGCATCTATCATTAACAAAATATTTAAATTAAAAGATTCTTCAAAATATATATAGGCCTTTTCTGCATCAAAGGATTTATTCCTTCTCAATAGCTCTGCACTTTAATTGCATTCACTTTTCTCAAAATGAATTCTGATCCTTCGCAAATGCTTCTTGCCATTCAAAGTCTCTTTGAAAGCCATTTTGTTTTAGAATCATACTTTTATGGTATAGTGAAAATTTTCACACGTTTGAATTTCTGATGATTATGATATTTAAAAATTTCACAACTAAAATAGTCATTGAAGTTTTTACATATAAGCTGCGTGAGAGAGAGATAAAGTTAAATTCGCCACCCTTTTTTCCTAAAATCGAACAAAAACTAGAAAAATTACCTTTTTGTGTCTTTTAGTCACAAATTCAATGCAAAGGTCATTTATAAGCTTGCTTTATTGTTACGGGGAAAATTTTCAAAAAATTATCGATTTTCCCTTTTTTTATATTTTTTAAAAGTTCAAATATTTCAGTTTAAAATTACATATGATATGAGGAAATACGTTAATTAGAAGCATTTTTATTTGCTTTTTAAATTAAACTACTCCTTGACGCGCATCAAATGAGCTCTACGAGGAGCATTTGTGTTTCCCCTTGCATAAGTTTCTGATGAGCGAGAATCCATATGATGCTCAAGTGGAAAAATTTGAGTGTATTGTATATTTCCAAAAGTGTATGGGTACACGTCTTTTGGATGTTAAAAGCAAAAACTGAGAAAAAAGTTAAGTGATGGAAAAAGCCAAGCCCAAGTGGTCGTAACCGACTCACCGACGTTTTAATACCAAAAATTCAAAGATGAAATAGTATGGTTATTAGAAACAACATTAATGGGCTGTTGATTTTCATCTTCAAACGAGAGCCCTCAACATGGACTGTGTCCTGCTGGTATAAATTCATGATGCAAATTTCAAAAGGCAAAAGCTGAATGTAAAGAAAGGCAATATGATCATAAACACATGCACTCGTGATATTCACCATAATGAATTAAATGAAGCCATTTTTTAGAGATCTAGGTGGCCCTATGTTATTAAGAAAATGTTTGCAAGAAAAGTCTCAGAACCCCCAAATGAGTCAGTTAATAATCAGTGATTCCAAAATCTACATTTGTGGAATTAAAAACTCTAAAATTAGGCGTAAATATGGCTATTGCACAGCTCAATATGAGTCACGTAGCAAAATTAATTATCTTAAAACATTGTGATATCGAACCAAATTATAACGGTGTGTCATGCTTCAAAAAAGTAGATGCTCGTAGGATTCGTGTACCCCAACGAAAGCACCTTGAGATCCTAAAAAAAAAAGGCTAAATTGTTAAAAATAATGAAAAAAAAATTAGTAGAGAGTCTCTTTTGAAAGAGCAGCTCAAAAATCACAAATTTTTGCTTTATAGCCTGTTTTCTCAAAATGTAATATTTTTCACTTTATGTTCCTTTTTCTCAAAAACTACTTACTATATAACCTCAAATCTTCAGTGAGCAAACTTTTAGCATGTTTACACATTTTAATGTAGGCAATTAGATATATTTAGCAAAACTTTTTAGATAAGGCTCTTTTAATACTAAATTTTAAGAAAAAAAATTGGATATTTTTTTTAAAATTTATAATTACTTTAATTTTTAACGAAAAGACAAAACCCTTCATTAAAGTTTCGTTTATTGTATACATAACCTACTGTAAAAATTTTATCCATGAGAAGTGAGTAGTTTCTGAGAAAAAGGTACATAAACTTACGTAATTTGACATGGGTTTCTATGGACATGCCAAACCTCCTTAAGGAAGACATCCCTGTAAGTAATCTTCAGAAAAGCTATATAAGAAATTAGCATTGCCTGCTGGATCCGTTTTTAAGACTATAGTTAGGTAGCTAGGATGAATTTTCATTTTTTTTTTTTTTTTTTTTTTCATATTGTTACGAATTCGCTTCTGTGTTGAAAAGGTATTATAGGCAGAAGATCGTTTTAGTCCAAGAGAGATTACTCGTTCCTTAATAGTAAATGAATACGAGTATCTTTGGCGACAAATATGGAGGGGGGATGAATAGATGTTCCTAATATATACAAGAATCCAGAAGATTCTTGAAAAAAAATTTATCCAGAAAAATGAAGGTTTTTCCTGCCTATTTTTATAAGAGCAATATTGAGAAGCAACATTGGAGTTAAAGATTTGACAGCGACTGTGTGTTTCATTTATTTGCTTTATGTGGAATTGTTATTACTGATCTGAATTGTTTGTTCGAAATTTGCGTGATTTTTGAATGTGTTCTGCTGTTGACTATTAAATGCGCGTCACTTTTTTCCCGTTTGAAGAAAATCTACAATAAGTACTAGAGTTCTAGAATAAATTACAATTTACTGCAAAAAAGCCTGTAAATTGCATGGAACTTACCTGCATTTGAATGACGATTAACCACATAACAATATTTACTGTTTCGAGGGACTGATAACAATTTTTTCATTAATAATTATTAATCAAAAAGTTCACATTTGAAATTAAATCTTTTTGTGTAAGCAGTTAGCTTTCTTTCACTATTTTGTAAATGAAATGGGACTTTGATAATAGATACAGGGGGTTAAAAAAACCCGAAGGAAGGCTGTGATACAGAATCTAATTTAACATAAACTAAAACTACAGAACACAGATTTCATGATCTTTAATATACATCTTTTGTTCTCGGGAAACGATTAGTATGATTTTACTGTGGTTCAGAATAACGAGGTCCGTTGCCAATATCCCTCTTGCTGCTTCTAACGCGACGTTAAGTCAGACGAATTAATCAGGAGTAACTCAACTCAAACCATTCATTCGTCATAAATATAATTGGAAATGTTTGATGACACACCTGGGTAATCTTATCACGATTAATGTTTTCTCTGCTAAAATGATAATAAATACAATAATAATGGACTTTTATCTATTAGGTTTCAAATGTTAGTTTTCTTAACTGAACTATAAACTGAAGTATCGTGGTATAATCTAAAAATATATAAATTATCTACAAAATATGATTACAGAGCAAAAACTTTTAATGTTATCTTGAAATACATGAATCAAAGAGATGATATCGAATATTTATACAAATGATGAATGAGAACGAAACCAGCATATTAGAGATAAAAACACACAAAAGCTATTATGATGTCCCCGCCAACTGTTCATTGGAACTCTGACAATGTTTAGCTTTTATTGATTGTGAGACAAACTTTCTTTCATTGTTAAAGATGATCAATTAACATGTGATACAAAACGTGCTGTAATGATTTATACATACACTTTATTTTATTTATTACTTTAAATTGTGTTTATTATCATTGATATCGTACTGCTTTAGAGTATAAACAAAGCCGTTCAAAGTCGAAACCCCGTAAAATCAGTTATACATTTTTTATCATTTTAACTATGCATTAACATTATCAATCTGACATTCAGTGAAATATTTGCAAGGGGCTTCCCCGCAAAAAGGTTCAATCCAATTCCTCTACAAGAAATTAATGAATCTATGTATGGAATTATATATATATATAGGTCTGGCTTCTGTAAGACTTGAAAGAATATACGAAATCATTGGGAATCAAAACAACTAAATATCTCGTGTACAATATCATTCAAAATTAACGCGTCTTAAAATTTTAGCAAGGGATTTATTTAATCGTACTTCTTGGAGAAAAATATTAATCTTTTCTATTTTTTTGATTTATATATATATATAATGTAACATATTCATTTTAATGGAAGTAGTCATGACAATTCAAACTTCTGGTTGTAAATCAAATTATCTTTGATTTTGGTAATTTGAACAGATGAAAGAATTGTGCTTCTATGCTCCAGTGCCAGTCAAGTAAGAGTGTGAATTATTCCTTTACTGACATTTAAATCGAGAAAAATATAATGAGAAAAACATAATCACATGTTCAAGTGAAAGGGAATAAAAGCTATTTTCAGAGTGAGTGAGAGAATATTAACGTCGCACTGATTAGCAACACGAGGGCTTTTGGTGACGGTCCGCGTAATTTTGAACCATGGTCAAGTGACGCGGACGACACCTGAGCTGGCAACCCCTCTCCTAACTACCACACCAACGGGAGGGCGTTTGAGCTCTCGGCAGATTTAACGTGCATCGCTTCCCTACACGGCGGATCTTTAGTGGTACTAGGATCGAACCCATGACATGCTAGCCATGATCCGACGCCTAGACCACTCGGCCACCGCAGCCGCAGCTATTTTCAGAAAGGACATAAGTGAAATAGAAAAAGGTTTCAACCTTCAAGATATTCTTTTATTACGAATCGTGAATACATCAGTCAAAAATTCAAGATCTAATCCTTTTAGCGAGGAATCTCGAATAAATCTGTTAAAATATGAGTTTAAATCCTTTAATGCAAGATGAAATGAGACGCATTTCGAAATAGGATATTCAGAATTATGACTTGGGTAAGAAAATATATAAGATTAAAATTTTAACTAATTATTAAGTTATATAACATGTATTTTAATTGATCCATCTATCTGTCAGCATTTCAGTAGACTCCTAGTATGGAAATAAATACTCAGATAATTTGAAATTTCCAAAATTGATTTTTCATATTTACAAGTGGTAAGTTGCAGAATGATCTTCGACACAAAATCGTAGCATCATTACTTAGTTATAACATATTTATAGGATTTAAAGAAGAGAACAAAATAGGTTCTCATGGAACAAGCAGAAAACGCGCAAACATTAACTGCATGTTCTACAACTAAAGTGGCAAAATCCTGTTAATTTAAAAAATGCCTGATTTGTTCTTTTAAAGTCTGGATTCATCTATAAAGTAAGAGTTTCTCACACTTTACCCAGACAATGTGCACATTAAAGTATTCCGACTCGCTTGGTATGTGTGTAAACATATATCTCTAATTTCGTTCTTCTTTCTAAAGCTGTTTCCACTTTCTCATGATTTGTAGCACCTGCGTGGGCTTTGCAGATCTATTTCTGTTCTCAGATTCATTTCTGCCTATTAGAGCGCTAATTTTTTTACAGCTGGGAAATTTAACTCTAAGATTGCGAGCAAGTACCAAATTAGCGAGTGAAATGGAGAACAGATTATACACAAACCTCTTTTACTAAGATTTGATAGAAAGTTGATGAGAAATACAAAAGTATTATTCTCTAATTAAAGATGCAAAATGAATAAAAATTTTGAAGAAGAAAGAATCAAAGCTTCAAGATTATCAAATATAATAAAAAGGAATGATGTGCATTGACTACAGTGGCGCACACAAGGGCTTTGGGGTGTCCTGGGGGTCCGGACACCCCAAAGCCCTTGAGTTTTTTTTCGATTGATGATATAATCCTATTTATATATAACGTTCTTGTATTTAACAATTTATTTTATTAATTAATGCTAATTATTAATTCACTAATTTAATTTTTACTGTTTTTTGTTAACAAAATCGACAAAGTAAGAAGAATCAATAGGTGTTGTCTTGAGGTATGATGCGAGTTAGGGAACTTTCGAACATGGACCCCCCCCCCCCTTGAAAATTTTTTGTGTGCGCTACTGATTGACTATATACAGCTGTGAAAAACTCATTATGTCGTTGTCATGTGCTCAAAAAAGTGTGAAAAGGTTTGTCCACATTCCGTGGAATTGTTAGACTTTTTGTATTCTCCTAGCTTCCTCGGTGAAACAGAAAAAAATGATTAAACAATTAAGGCCTGTCTTCGCTAAATGTAGGTAATAGAGCGTGAACTAAGCACGGAACACATTTTCAGAAAGAAAAAGGTCTTAATTTTCCACTAAAATTTGGGACATTGCAATTCATACACCTGTTAAAAATACAGCGTTTTTAAATTTTTAAAATGTGTGTGTGCGTTCAATAATTAATTACATTTTCGTTTCAACACGTAAAGGGATAGCTCATTTAACATACGATATAGGAGAAAAAAATGCAAAATACGCATTTTATATCAGAAAAAAAAGTGTTAACTCAGATAAAAATGAGAAGTACGTCTTCGCTTAGTGTTAAAAAATTGAACCCAAATTTGGAATATATGTTTTCAATTATAAAATAACTGAAATATGAATATCATATTCTGGCTCCTCTATCTTATAGACAGCAGCATATTTTATTATACAACCTCTGACGATAAAGTTCGCTGAATAGTCCTGTAGCAATAACGTAGATGAAATATTAACGAAAGTTAGCTTATAGTATTTTGAAATAGTCACTTCCCGTAACTATGCACCCCTGAGACCTGCTATACGTGTCGTGGAAATTTTGTAAGAAGTCTTCTTTTGGGATGGAGTTCAAAAGCCTCATCACGTTTCGTTGGATGTTAGGAATATCATCAATATCGATAACACGTTTCTCTCATCCTAGGTAACGATTTGTCGCACGGATTCACGGTTAATCTGCAGTTCATCAGCTATCATGCGCACAGTTCCTCACTTTCTAAATGTTTTCGTCACTGACGGAGGTCACCAGTTTTCCGCTACTGGAGTTATCAGAAACATTTTCCTTGCTTTTCGAAAACGGGCGAATCACTCATATGCATACTTCATGGATTGATCTTCATAACCACGTGCCATCATCGTATAAGTTTCTTTTGATGTCTTGCTTAGCTTAAAACAAAACTTAAAATTGATCTTTTGTTCGTTCGTTTTCCTGTTCTCAGTTAAGAACCAACACACGAAACAAGCACTTTGTAAAACAAGTCTTACACAGAACACAAATGAGTCTCAACTGAACAACGATAGGAGCAAATGGTCAACACCTACCACTACGCATGTGTAGCGTTTTGTTTGCCAAGTGTTGCCAGATCAGCCGTTCTGACTTCATTCATCAAACTTTCTAGTCAGAAGACAGCTTTAAATACACTTTTTTAAAACACAACCCAAATAAAATTGTTTTTGAATTTGTGTGAAACTTATCAATGAAAATAAAATTCTTAAATAAGATTTGTTGTGAAGTCATGTATCTCATCGCATTTGAGTAAAAGATACCCGTTGGATCTCTCGCTTTGGCTACTGTTGGCGAGTAGTTCTGCACTTGAGCTCGGGACCAGCATTGTTACAATCCAGTCATGGGTTCGTGTCCACTAAAGATCTGTAATGTAGTGGGATTGATACACATTGATCTGGAGTAGAGATTTGAAGCAAGAGCGTAGCTACAACTGTATCAACGGTACGGGGCCCCCAAACTACAGGGGATCCAAAATGCGTAACGAAAACCACCAATGTTTAAGGGGCTCCAAAAAAGAGCCCCTATGGAATTTTGATATGGGGCCTACTCAAGAATAGCTACGCCAATGGTTTGAAGAGAGGAATGCCAACTCAGATATCATCTTCTTCACTTGACTTTGGCTGAAAATTACAAGATCTGTCTCCAATAGCCCTCGTGTTGTTTCTAAGGGCGATGTTAATGAAAACAATAATCAGTCAGCTAAGTAAATATCGATCACTAATCTCAACCAGATGAAAAGCTTAGAATTATTATATACTGAGACCCTTAACCAGATTTTTCTGTATTCAAGAAGATTACAACAAAATGTGTAGAAGTAGCTTATTATTTACTTCGGTTTTTTTCCTGTCTGGCGCTCCAAGTATTTTGCCTGCTTGTAACAAACACGAAGATTAAAATTTTAACGCAGATGACGTAAGAACTCAAAACGTTTAATTGCAAACCTAGCCAAAGTCAAGAAAAGGCGGGAGAAACAAATCAAAACATCATTATTTCGATGATTTACAACCAAATTAACCTATGGGACACGATTTTTACCATGAAGAATCGTACCTATCTTTCTGTTATCAAAAGAAATACATACAAAGTCATAGTTTAATTTCTCGCACAAATTTCCTGTTCTCGGTTCACGTCTTCTACTATCATTTCCGAAAGTATAGCGCATTCGATAAATGAGGAAAAAATTCTTATCAAATTATAAGATTCGAATGCGATTGCGATTATGTCACCACAGTCAAATCTTACAAAATGGACAAAACGTTACCTTCATCTACAGTGGCATAACGGAGAATATTAGCCCCCCCCCCTGCAAAGTCAGGTTTCGGGCGTCAAGTCGTACTTGGCGCCAGTAAGGCTTTGGGCCTCCTACAGCCTTGCCCCCCTCCGCGATGCAGGGGAGTACGTTACGCCGCTGTTCATCCAGTGGCGTACACAAGGGAGTTCGGAGAATCAAATCCCTCTCACAGACCAACCGATTTTTAATTTTTAGCATGAAGGCTATATCTACGGTCTTTCATCTACGTTTTTTTTTAAAATATAACCCCTCCCATGAAAGTATTCAGTGTACGCCACTGCTTCCATTTTAAGTAGAATCATTTACAGAATAAGAAATTATGGGTAGTAATCTTAATTAATAACATCACATTGATTGAGAATTCAACTGTAATGAATATTCAATAGTCAACTTATTTTTACTGTAGCCCCAACAAATCACTTCTGTAGCTTAGAGAATATACCAAGAAGTATCACCATCATCTCAATTTCGTAGAGCATGTAAGAAAGATCATACAAGACATCTCCTAAACTATTTTCTCTGTTGCATTATCAGAGGCTCCCACTTATAAATCACGTGGTATTGATGTCCGAGTAATTTGTGTTGAATTAAAACCTAAAGTGGGGGGAAATATGATAAGAATAGATTGCACACACACACACACAAGACCTGTAAAAACTATAAACCACACACACACACAAAGAAAAGGCTTAAGGAAACCAAAGATTTCGAAAAGCTAAGTGAAAAAAATAATGCCAGCTTCTGACGCAAATCACTCAAACATCGATGAAGGTATAATTGTGGTCGCATGCAATTTTTCTTTCTTTTAGTTGAGACACGATGAGAGGGCCTATCGGAAGTGCTGCAAGTAAAATGATGTAATTGAGTATTCAAGATTCTGTTGATATGGTTTATTAAAGAGCAAGTTACCCGTTTTCACTAAAGAAGAATAAACTTTGAGGTCAAGGGTGGGTAATTGGTTTCTTTTCTCGGGCCACATAACGGGAGCGGAGGATTCATGAAGGCCGCACCTTTTCAAAATGATTGCATTCATTATAAAAAATGATAAATGTAAGTCAAACAAAAGAGAGTCAGCTTTATTCAATTTATTTACTGTGTTAATTGCATATTTCTTTCGCCACAAGCACGTTTAATTGTAGAATCAGTTTAATAAGACAAATGTGAAACTTTTCTACATTTTTTTTTTAAGTCAGGAGTGAGATTTCTTGTTTAAATTCTCATGACAGCCTGCATGTTTGATATCTTGTTGTACTTGCATCTATATTTACCATTAGCACACACAAATAATTTTCAAGGAGGGGGAAGGGGGTCCATGGTCGAAAGTCCCCCAACTCGTATCATACCTCAAGACAACACCAATCGATTCTTCTGATTTTGTCGGTTTTGTTAACAAAAAACAGTAAAAAATAAATTATTGGATTAATAATTAGCATTAATTAAATAAATTGTTAATTATAAGTAAAAAATTAAATTTTACGTTATATATATGTGGAATTGTCATCAATCGAAGAAAACTCAAGAGCTTTAGGAGGGGGCTCCGGATCCCTAGGGCACCCACTCCCCTTGTGTGGGCCACTGATATTTACTCTTCGTGCAAGAAAAACTTTGCTCATAAATATATGTTGATGAAAATATAAACAACAATTCCTCAGCAAATTTCTTCATGCATGGATATTTTTCAGCTGAATTCTTTTTCAATTTTCAGCTGATTTTTTAAAGTCAATGTCATAGCATTAAACATTTCTTTCACACTGAGATCCAACTGCAAGTTAATAAGTTCAAGTAGCTCCTCAGATGCTATATCAATATATGCAGCAATAGATAATTGAAATTAGGCTGAATTTTTTTACAATCTTGAAATCTTCTTGTAACCTTGTCCTCCAAACTCTGCAGATGATCTCTTAGTAGAAACACTTTTAGGTCACTGGCGCAGCTAATCCTGAGTGGGCCCGTATCAAAACTTCTTGCACACACTTTTGGGGGCTCCTTAATAAATAACAATTTTTCCTTCATATATATTGGGGCCCTTGTAGCTTGGGGGTCCCGTATAATTGATATGGAGGTAGCTAAGTCCCCTGTTTCATGTACTTTGTTTTCCTTATTAAAGGAATTCTGTTTTCCTTACTGTGGAAAAATGAAGACGAATTTCTCTTAGATCGCGCACGGGAAAGAAATCTCGGCTTAAAGTAGATTTTCTGGCTGTCTTGGCGGGTCACAAAAACACTCTTGGCGGATCGCTAGTTCCCCATCACTGCCGTAGGGGAAAGAAAAATATCATTGGAAGTCGCCAATATTTTATGAACCAAAAGAAGGTAGAGTATATAATGAGTAATATTGATTATATCGTGTGTGAGGAGGCTTCGAAGGATTGTATATGTTAAGAACTATGAAAATTTGATAAAATTTACGCAAACAAACGGCTTTAAAAGCTACCACATTTTAAAAGTTTTCAAAAACAATAACTAAAATTTCATTTATTCATATATTTTTTACAAAGAGCAATTGAAAAAGTAAGACGCTGAGGGAAACTTTTCTTGAGTATGAAAATATTTTTCTTGATAAATACTTGATAACAAATTAATTTATTTGTACTAATTATTGTCAGAGTATTAAGGAACTCGTATTTTTTATATTAAAAGAATAATTTGGTATAAATTAAATCTCTCAAATTGAATAGCACTTATATTATAAAACAACAAATTAAATCCTTTCTTTTTTTCAGTTTTCATAGTACTTAAAACTATTGATCAACTGTGTGACATTGGTTAAAATTTAAAAAAAATAAAACATTGATATTTCCAGGATAAAAATGAAAAATTTATCCTAAGATGTGATGTAATGATATTCTCTAAGAAACGCGTTGTATAGATCTAAAGATTGAAGTTGTGTCAAATACTGGAGTTCATGTGTTTAAAATTTTTCTTAGACTTAACATATGATGGTGACAATGCAGTATGTCGAATTGTTATGTAATATTTTGTAACCCTAATTATATTACTCACCTATGTTATTAATCATATCCTTTCTCTGAAACCCTTAGCCGGTTTTATTTTGCGGATAGATTGCGTAACGCGTAAATAATCCTGTTTGTGTGTTTATATATTTCATATATAGTATTCAATACTTGCCACAGATTTCACAACAAGCATGCGCGGAAGATACTGTAAATATTTCGAATGTCATTGTAATACGACAACAGTTACCGAGCATTTAAGAAAGCTCTATAATTACTTTCTGTGATAAAGGAAAGATGTTATTATCAAGTGGCTTTGCAAGAACGTCTCGTAATCAGTTGTTAGTGAAATTCGAGAATACCGATTCTTTCTGATAAGAGAAAAATGAAAGCTATATGTAAACAAGTATCTGTACCAAGACAGGAAAATCGTTTCGAGTCGTTCAATGCCGCAAAAATAATTACAATTTGAAAAGAGAGGAAGGGAAAAAAGAATTTACTTGTTTGTGAGTGAAAAAATTAAATTGTTCCAAATATTTATGTTTATTTTGATTGCCCTGAAAAAAAAATCTTAATTTATTGCGTTTTTGGAATGCGAATGACCTCGTTGGCAACGCTTTAATAGTAATCATTATTTTATAGAACAGATGATTTTTATTTCCTAACGACATATATATTTATTCTTTTTTCTATCGAATCACGTGAATAAATAAGTATTCACGTGAATAAATGAGTATCCTTTTGAGAGAAAGTTGTACAATGTTGCAAAAGTAATTATCATTCGAACAGCGCGGAAGGGAAAAAAGAATTTATGTTTATATGAGAATGAAAAAGAGTGAAATTGTTCCAAATGTTTGTATTATTTATTCTAAACATCCACCCACTCACGCACAAAATTTATTGCCTCTTTGGAATGAGAACTATTTCGCTGGCAACACTTTTATAGCGATAATTTTGGGGCAGACGACAAAAATTTCCTAAGGTCAGATGTATATTTCGTTTTCTATCGAACGTCGTGAATAAATAAGTATTCACAGAAAATGGAATGAAATATTGGATCGATTGCAAAGGCGATATAAAGCATGTATTTTTATATTTTCAATTCGTTTTTGATTGCATTTTTTCAATCACTAAATTCGAAAATTCTGGGTTACTTCAATACAACAAATTCACACACAGTACTGATTTTTAATTTTTAATAGAATTTAAACGACAATAATAAAAAGAGGCCCTGGGCTTAAAGTTTATGTAAAAAGCATAATTTTACATCGAAATTCAATTTTAAAAAGTCTTTTGTTGTTGTTGAAAAAATAAGGTGAACTCTCGATACACAAATTTCAGTTCATGAAGGAATTCTTGCGTTGAAGAAATACTTTCTTAAAGAAGAAATATTCATTTGTTATGAAAAACTTAAAACATTCCACAAATCACTAAAGAGAGAAATAAGACATTTTTAGATTTATTTAATTATTTTTAGTCGGATATTTTGCTTAGTTTAAATATTTGTGTACAGAATTTTTTTAAAATTATGTATAAAAATGAATTCATTTATTATTACTATATTTTTATTGAAAATCATAATTCGAACATCAATAAAGCTTTCAAATTATTTGTAAATTCTATACGGGAAAAAATTATGACTTTAGCTAAGAGTTTTAAATACATTTTTTAAAAATCTGATTATCGATTTCTTCAAATGTAAGTTATTTTTCTTACATCTTTCTCTCATCGATTTAAAACAAAAACTATTCCATAATTTGTTTCAGTGGAGCTCCAAGTTAAGGCTAACGACAGGCGTAAAAATCTAGCTCTTAGCCGCGATCAATTTTGTGGACCTTGATCTGATGTTACTGTCTATCAGGTGGCATAAGCAACAACAACAACAGAATTAACTTTCTCAAATGATTAAATTCAAAACTAATTAGCTGACTCTTAATTGTTAATTATGGTAAGAATTTGTTTTAAATTCGTAAGGGCAAATTTGTTTTCCATTTGTATTTACAAATTGTAAAGACCTTTGGGTGGTTTGTTTTATTTCAGCTATAAAATATCGTGTTTGTAAGATGGCTTGGTTAAAATATTCGTTTTATTTGAGATCAAAATGTTTTAATTACCTCAAGCGGCTTAAAAAAAAAAATTCTTGTTGTCTTAGAGGTTGTTAAATTCAAAATATATGTATGTTTGCACAATTCTTTTGAGAAATAAAGGAATTATTATTAACAGTAAAAATTTCGTAGACACATTTTTTTTTTTTTTTTACATTTGAGAAAATGTATTTTATTGAGCAGGAAAAAAAATTATTTTGCTCGTTTTTTCTTCAAGTTATGCGGTATGACCAAGATTTATGTCAAAATTATTTCTCAATGCATGCATTTTCTAATTATTTTAACCATTTTGTTTTTTCTTTAATGTCTTTCCTTTGTTAAAATAACCAGAATATATTATATAAATATGAATAATTAATTTGTTCGATTTTCGGATACTACAATTTCAACAAAAAATGTCAGTAACTAATATAAATATTTTAAAAATCTGAAATGACAATTCAGACATATAAGCATTTTACGTTAATTTTCTGATATCAGGTTGTTGTTTTTTTTGAATTCGTTATAAAATATTACTTTTTGATTTAATGAAAATAAGATTTTTTTTTAACGTTTTGTACTCCACACTTTAATTTTCTTCCTCCTTTTACGATAGAATTCATAGAAAAGTAATTACACGCATGTATATAAAACTATAAAACTATATTAGATCTAGAACCATGGCCCCCTGAGCCTTAGGGGTTCAAACCCTTACCACAGACCGACAGATTTTTAATTTTTAAAATGAAGACTACGTCACAAATGTGCGTCTACATGTTTTTTATCCATCGCAGTAACACTGCCGTGCACAGATTTTTCTTATTCCTTTAAGAATCAGCCCGTACGTTGGTGCTGGTACACTCTTCGTTCCAGGGGTGAACCAAATTTTTTTACTATTATTCTTATAATATTTTCCAGTGTCCCTGGGGTCCGTACAGTGTTAATAATCAGAAGAATGTAATATTTAAAAATAAAAATATTCTGGGTTTTAAACTGATAAGAATGTCATCCCTGCACAAACTCACACGATCGTGCACGCTAGGTCTTAAAGGGTTATAGCGGGGGTTTACTTCAAAAATAAATAAATAGATGAATAAACACATCAACAATAGCGCCGAGGATTAATATTCTCTGTGGTAAAAATGAAAAAAAATGTTGGTCTGTTGGGTAGGAGTTTTATAGTCCCAACCCGCTTATGCCAATGCCACTGATGATGTAATTAATCCCTATGCTTTGAGAACTATTCGGTTGTTCCACTCAATGCTCGGCCTTCCATTGTTGTCAGATATTTATTTTTGTTCACAATAGATGGCGGTAGCTGTTGATCTCTAACACAAAAGGAGAAAATATATGTGTGAACATATACATTATTTGACTTTTTTTCAATTTTTCAATACAGAATTCGAAATTTGTCGAAATGCTCAACATATTTTCATGGTTTATTGTTAAGTATTATTTTTGAGTCAATTTTTTTTCTAATTAAGTTCTGAAAATATGTAAATAAAAGTGAAAGATTTTGGAATCTTTTTCATATTTACAAATACATGACATCTACCCGATATTAAGCAAAATTCATAATAAAATACCTTAGTTTCCTCATAGGAAATATTCGAATTTGTAAAATGTGTCGCAGAATCAACTCAATTTATGTATACATGTTTGTTACACACGTAAACTGTACTTGTAGATATTCCAGAGCTGCAAGAATTTTTAAAAAAATGTTTAATTGCTGACCGCAAAGCCAAAATAAAAACATGACGAGAAGAGTTATCGTGCGTCACCCCCAAGTGACGCTTTTCTGAAGGCGTCAACAACGAGTTCCGAGACGGGCAACACACTGACGCTCACCTGTAGGCTGGGTTCAAGGTCTGAAATCACCAGTGTGGTGAATAACCGCGCTGGTGATGTAAGTTTAAAAGCAACTGCAACTTATTCAGTACCTGGTGATTTAACAATGAAGGTTTCTTTTTAAATATAAAGATTTCGAAATCGAAAAATGTTGTTGAGATCATACATGGCTATCTTCAAATGCGTGTAAAAAATGTAACGAAGAAAGAATTAATGACTGATTAATTAATTAAAGGAGCACTTTGCTTAATTAACATCTAAACGAAACAGAGTTACCCAACTGTATTGCGCAGTTATGTTACACAGAGAAAGACACAAAAATAAAGAATACTTTTTTAAAATAGAAAAGTGACCGAATGAGATAACAGCATGGTGTGTAAATTAGGAGAGTGACGCTCAAATTTAGGTATCGTTTTCGTCGTTAGGAGGGGGGTTCGAGTCCGTGAAAGGACGTATAATATTTTTTAAAAATGTTATGTATATTTTTCCATATAAAGATACATAATGGAGTTTAAATAAATTGGAAATAAAATGTCTTTAATGACTAGAAACCTTATAAGAGGGTTTTATTTATCATTATCATTCGTATAAGTAGAGAATAATATTTATTTCAAAACAATAAGAGCAGTTTGCAAGGGGAAAAGCACTTTAACGGCCAGTTAATTGTGCCTGAAAACAATAAATTGTGAAAGGAAACAATAAATCAAACATTTATCAGATTAACAGAATTATTATAAAAATATGAAAAGCTTCTTACCAGTCATTGTCCATACAATGGTGAAACTTGTCATAAAAGTAAAAGAAGCATAATTTCGAAAAGCATCTCGCGCATCAAATTAGTGCAGTATTGTTGCATAGGCATCTGCTGCTTTGTATTTCGAGTGCATTGCATCTTCAATTGCAATTATCTAAACAATTATTGAGCAGTGGTCCCTATAACCATATATCTTCATCAACAGGAAAACTAAATCTACCATCCTACTCAATTTGAACTAAATCCGTGACCCCAAGACCTTGCACTCTCCTTTTAAGTCCTAGCATTAAGTATTCGATTATATTAAAAAAATATTCCCTCGCCTCTTGATTTACAAAAGACAGGGCTTGAATTTCTAAAACAGAAGTATATTTATCTCATTTGATCCTTTGTAACTCCTTCTCATAGTCCATTTCCTCGAACACCATTTTTAGTGGATCTCTACTGATTAATAGAAACATGCTTGCCGAATTCCAAGTCTGAAAGTCTAATTGCTCAAAGACGGATTTTTTTTATCTATAACGATCCCGTAATCCCCGCAAACTCCTTTGGCAGTCAATTTAAGCAATACCCGATCTTAAAGGATCTCTACTCAACTGAAGAAATATGCTTGTCAAATTTAAAGTCTGTACATTTAACAGCTCAAAAACAGGAACTTTTTCCTATAACATCACCACAACCCTTCTTCGGAGTCTATTTCAATAAAATCCATTCTTAGTGGCTCTCTATTCAACAAAAGAAACACATTTGACAATTATCAAGTTTGTAAGTCTAATAGTTCAAAAACGAGATTTTTTTAAATCTATAACGCTGCAGTAACCTCCCTTGGGATTCGATTTCTACAAAACTCTCGTTCTTACTGGATATTTACTCTACAGAAGAAACATATTTTCCAAGTTTCGAGTTTGTATTTCTTATGTCTCAAAAACAGGATATTTTTATCTATAACGTCCTCTCAATCCCCTTTGGAAATCGATATTCAAAAAACCTGTTCTTAGTGGATCTCTATTCATTGAAAGGGTTATTCCTGCCAAATTTCAAAACTGTAGATCTAATAGTTCCGGAAATCTTGTGATGAGTTAATTGCTCCCCCCCCCCTATAATATAAACTTGGCAAATATATACATCAAATCATTAAGTGAAAATATACTACACTAAAACACTTTCTATTTTTTTCGAAATCAAGATATTTCATACTTAAGAGCAGGGGTAGTCAATCCGCGGCCCAAGCTTGAGATTTCTTTCAACTTCACAAAATACGACTATTTTGTACAGTATTTTTGTTATTATTTTTGTTGTTTGTTTCACAAATAAATCCCGGGACTATTTCTGCGAATTAATGAAAATGCAGTGCTTGATTGGTATATGTGTCAAAAGGTTTGAATAATTTATTCTTAATTAAGAATGTTCGTAATATCTTATTAAAAAATTGAATTGCACAGAAATTTATTCTTCAAGTCTTAAAATCTCCAATTTGTCTCCTTCCAACATCAATTTAATTTCTCTCGAAATGTTCCAAATTTCATTTTCTTAGACACTAAATGTTTCATGGAATTGTTCCAATAAGTTTTAAAAATTTCCTTTTGTTGACCAACGGACATCGATTTATTATCCTTTAGAATGTCTTCTTCCCATTTTTACTCATTCGGACATAACGTCATGCTTCTCCCAGTTCTCCCAGCATCGACTTAAAACGAAGTACGTTGCTTCCACTTTAGCGTGGCTTGAAAAAAAGTCTTCGCCAATGAGTGGGAGAAAATAGGACTTTACCAATGGATGATGAAAAAAGGACTTGGAAAAACGATGTCAAATATCTTCTTAAAAGTAATATTTAAACTGTATTTCTTATTCTAAATTTTATTTTTTTATATATATTTTTAGTTTAAAGTTGAAAAAATAACATAAAATACAAAACAACATTGTATGTATAACACCGTGGTGTAGCTAGTCCTAAGCGAGACCAGTATCAAAATTCCTTAGGGGCCCATTTTTGAAAATGGGAGCTTTGTTAATGGGACTATTGCTAAGATTTTACATGTTGGGGCACCAGTAGCTTGGGGCCCTGTATCATTGATACAGCTGATACGGCGGTAGCTACGCGCTTGATGTATAATATACAATACATTGAGCTTGGCAATGAATCTAATAAATAGATAATGCATAGTATAATCATTCTATTAGTTTTTAGATCATGATGTCCCCAACTTGATATAAAATGGATCATGTGGCCCGTTATATCATATGAATTTCACATGCCTGCTCTTATTGTATATGAACAACTCTTGCTGCTGTATGTACAAAGAAGCACCAAAACAAATTCTGCAATTACCTATATTTGCTTAATTTTTTAGGAAATATGGGCAGGTTGTCTAATAAAAAAGATAAGAGAAACTGTCTCCTCTACATTGGCGTTTTCCAAAAAGAAATGCATTTTTACACAAGTTACATGTTTAGAAAATGATAAGAAGTAAAATTGAACCTTTGTTATTGAACAAATTGTATCAAGAAAAAATGTCTAAGTTTTTATCTATAAATAATAATCAGATAAAAAAAAACTACTAAATTAGCACAAATTATTACAAATTAAAAAAAAAAAACTCTTAGCAGGACTTGCATTTGAGTCATACGCTACACTCATTACAATAAAAGGAGTCCTCCTTTATCTCGACACATTCCCCATGGAACCAGGGTGAACAAGAGTCACAACGCTGCACCTATTTCTTGATTTTTGATGTGTAACATCTTTACTCTCGGTTGCTGGATAATTGTTGGAGTGATTTCGTGAAAAGGGACGGAAATGCGTAACAGGAAGTCGGGGAAGCGCGCGCTGTTTGATTTGACCAATAAGCGCGCTTGGTGGTGTCTCTTCGCTACCCTCGCTCAGGGTCCAACTCTACTAGCCATCAAGCCGGGGAAGAGCGAGCTGTTTGATTTGACCAATCAGCGCGCTTGGTGGTGTCTCTTCTATACCCTCGCTTCGGGGTTCAACTCTAGTAGTCATCAAGCCGGCAGCTTTTTTATATTGTTAAATGTAGCATTTCAAAAGATTCGAATTCAAAAACTCGATTTCGTTTTCATGACTTGAAATCCACTTCGCTCATACCAGCAAGTCTTATTGAACTTCATTCAGAATAAGCTTGCAAATTATACTCAATTGTCAAAGTCTGAGGGCTCGTTGTGTGTGAAATCTGAGGATATATTTATATATGTGTAAACTATATATATTAATAATTATATTTCCTGTTAAGCGTCTGACAAAGTTCATCATTCTTAAAAAAATACGAGTAAGTAATATGGAATTATTTGAATAAATATTTTAGTGCGAATCCTTTTCATACTTTGAGGTTAATTCCTGTCGCTGTCAATATAAAATTTTTAATTGTGATCAAAAAAGATTTCTCGATTAAAAAAACTAACTAATTAAGTAAACGGGTATTTTTGATTTTCTCTAATATAATATTTCTAATTTTTAAACATGCGCTTGATGGTGTATCTTCGCTACCCTCGTATCGGGGTCCAACTTTAGTAGCAACCAAGCCGCCAGCATTTTGTTTTATATTGTTAAATTTAGCATTTGAAAAGATTGGAATTCAAAAACTCGGTTTCGTTTACTTGAATCTAAATCCACTTCGCACATACCAGCAAGTCTTATTATATTAGACTTCATCCAGAATAAACTTGCGATTCTTACGCTCAATTATCAAAGTGTCAGGGCTCGTTGTGTATGAAATCTGAAGTTATATTTATTTGTGTAAACTATATTAATAACTATATTTACTGTTAAGCGTCTGACAAAAATCATCATTCTTAAAAAAATACGAGTAAGTAATATATGGACATTATTGATCGTCAAACAAGTGGACTGGGTATTTTTAGTCAATATATTGGGGACATATGTGCGGCAGAATGCTTATTTGAAAATGGACAAACAGTCATTTCGGTGGTCGCATACATTTCTCCGAATCAAACAGTTAAAAAAAATTAAAGATTTCCTGCATTTTGTACTTTTACCGTATACCGAAGGAGGTTCTGCTCTTTTTTTAAAAAAAACTCTCTCACTTCCCATGATTTTGAATGGTGATTTTAACGTCAACTTCAGTTTGCCAGAAGCTGAGCCACTCATAGCCTTTCTGAAAGATGAACTCAAGCTCTACATGAACACAAATCGAAATGTTTCGACAGCTAACAGTGGTACTGTTTTTCAACGATTTTTAAAATACTTTGAAATCCCAAGTATATGTGTCATATTTTAGTTTTCATAAATCTATTGTCTCCGCTCTTCCCAAATTGAACAAGAATAAATATTTTTGATAAAAAATTGCATTACTTCTTGTGTTAATTAAATAAAATTAAAGAAATTAAAGATATTTAAATTAAAGATATTTTTTTTTGATAGAAAATTATTTCCAATCATACCCGATGCATTTTTTCAGGATTAAAATCACTATTGCGTATTTACCACGATAACATGTCAGATGTTACACATCATATGCGACTACTGTAAGGCTCGTTTCTCTTTTTTTTTTATCATAATAGCACCACGAACAGGACAAATGCCGAACAATTATGTGAGCTGGTCCTTGCTGTTGCTCTGCGTTTTGCCCCTATGTAATAACCATTTTATCCCTTGATAATTTTTTAGAAACTTTCGATTACATAGATACAAGCTTAATGTAACACTGCAACGTGCGCGAAACTGAAACAATACTTTCATGCACTGCTGCCATCTATTTATTCTTCATAGAACACATTTACTTGCAATAGATGGCAGCACAACCAAGATTAAAAATTCCTGAATTTTCACGGAAAAACTTATCGATTTCATTAAAAGCTGGTGGAAAATAAATTTCCGTCACTACATACGACAAATTTTTTTTACAAAAATGAAAAGAAAAAAAAATCCTCCAACATAAGGGAAATTACCATGTTTATTCCTTGCTCAATTTGAACATACAAATTGCATTTAGCTGTTCCCAACGGTATTTTCAGAGAATAAGGGAATTAATTCACGTGACTTTCTTATTAGCTAAATTCTTCCAAAATATTTTTGATGTTAGATACTGTTTTAAAAGAAATTTGGATAAGTTAATCTTTTAATTATTTTCTATTTATGTAATTTAAAATAAAATTTGAATTTTTCTAACAAAAACACTAGGTCTCGCCAAAAAAAAAAAATCTTGAATTATTATTTACGTCTAAGCAAATTCACTTTAGAGTTTCATAAATGTAACGTTATTATAGTTTTTAACATGTCAAATTATTGTAGTATCTAGAATCCAGTGATGTCAAATAAATTCAACAGATGGCAGCACGAGAAGTACATTTATCAGTTAAACTCGCGACTGTAAAATCGAGTGAGTGAATATTAACGTCGCTCTGCTCAGCTTCACGAGGGCCTTACTGTAAAATCGAATGAACCCAAAGTAATATATGAAAACAGCAAATGTATTTATACATTAGAGAAAACAAGAATCATCCACAAAAACGAGAAAGAAAATCAGTTTTCGGGGATTTATATGATGACATACCACGTAAGTTATTAACAAAATTATTAAATCGAAAAAAATCAGACTTACTCATATAACGAGTTTGTGAGCTTTTCGAATCTTCACGCATATTTCACAGCGATTGTTAATGCTTTTAATGGATAAATCGACCATCCTGGAAGCTAGAAATGACCATTCTAACCAGGGACGTCTTAAGGCATGGGCCACTGGGCTCGGGCCCAGGGCCTCGGCTGCCATGGGGGCCGCGTCTCCTTCTCAACTAAGCCTTAAGAAGATCATAATTCGAATAGTTTCAACGGTCAAATGTTATTTCAAGTTGTATTCTCCGAAAAACTGGGAATTCATATGTCAACTGGCTACTTATAAAAACCGTCATCCATGTACAGGCCTAGGCTACCTCTAACACCATCATTAATCATTCCGTCAAAAGGTGGCAGTCGGTCGAGCCGGTACGTGTGATTGTAAATCATGAACATTTTTTTTTCGGGTTACTGTTTGTACGAGTATTTGATAACGCGTATGCTATATGCTGTTTATTTTTAACAGTCAAAGGTGGGGTCTACTTTTGAGTAGAGGCCAAGGGCCTCAAGAAGTCTTAAAACGTCTCTGATTCCAACGCTAAGGAAGGTTTTAACTTTTTAAGACTGGCTGCAGCAGTGGCGTAACGTACCCCCCCCCCCCGCATTTCTGGAGGCCCAGGGACTCTAGGGAGCCCAAAGCTTGACTGACGCTAAGTACGTACTTTGGCTTGGGGTCCAAAATCTGAGTTTTCAGGGGGCCCTAATAGTCTCCGTTACACCACTGGACTGCAGGAATTAAATGTATGTAGAGGACATTCCCGGAGGCATTCCAAATATTTTTCAATGCGATTAAGTTTTGGGGAATATCCTGATCCATTTGAGATACACCCTCACTCTCTAAATTTTCGTCAGCAATACTGGCTAGATGTGGACGGCCATTATCATCATAAGAAGGAAATTAGAGCCAATTTCGACAGCACAGTCCTTCGCATTAGGGTTTATGATTTTGCCACGATAACAACCAGGCCGTCGCAGCAGGGCCGATCCTAACTGGTGTGCACCGCAAGCGGGCGACCCAAACAGGAGGCGGCCGCATATAGTTCTATCAGTCAAGCAAATTTTTTTAAGAATTTCTCAAAATAAAACCATGATAAGTCGAATAAATATGCTGAATTTTAAACAGGTATTGAAAAATCAAAATAAGTCCCGATTTCCCGATAACCTTGAATAGTTTAACAAATATAGAATGTTAGTTCACAGTGTATTGATCCACACATAGTCCGTTAATGCCTATTTTTTAGGCACATACCTTATTTGGTAGCAAAATTTGTGGCAGAGCCGGGATTACCGCGAGAATAGGTTTTTTTCTTATTGACGGTGTACTGTGTATCGATGCTTAAGAAAGAAGTCTCAAAAATGATTTTTGCGAAAGTTGCTTTACGATAATATCTAATATGGTTAATATTACCTAAGATTAGCAGTGTTTAAATACAATATACATTGGGAGAAATTTAAAGTTTTCAATTTAACAATAACCTTACAATTTAGAAAAACGAAGTTATTTTTGTGTCTATTGGCATTTTTATATTAATGTTTTACTTTTTACTCTTATACAGGTAGATGAGCTATAACGTCAACGTTAAGTATTATTCAAAACAAGGAAAATTTTCTAGAGGGTGGCACATTAGGTCTTTGCACGCGGGTGCCAAGATAGGCCCTGCGTCGCAGAACTCTAAAGCGCATTTCGATTTGATATCTTGTTGAAAATCCAGCCCACACTATGACGAGGTTACCTTTGTTAGTAAGGTATCCGATAACTTTATTGTTTTGTTGGATTATATTTTGTTCTCCCTAGACTTTTACATGTTTACTATCTAATTCCAGGTAAAATCTGAACTCGTCCGTGAACAGAAATTTGCACCGATTTTAGGCAACTCAATTGACATGTTTAAGAAACCGTTTTAATTTTGCACCTCTGGTTTGAACGATTAGTGGAACGTATGGTATCCTTTATGTGAAGTCATTCTTTGATTAAGTTCCACTATTTAAAGCAGTATATCAATTATTAGACGATGCAAAAAACCTTGAATGATCGAGAACAAGTCTCCAAAAAACTGTTTGATCCATCTAGAACTAATGATCCAAGGTAAAGAAAAGAGCTACATCCAGTGGCGTAACGGAGAACATTTGCCCCCCCCTGCAAAGTCAGGTTATGGGACCCCAAGTTGTGTTTTACAAAAGGTAGGCACTTGGTGGCAGTCAGGCTTTGGGCCGCCTAGAACCCTGCCTCCCCCGCGATGCGGGGGTGTACGTTACGCCACTGGCTACATCTGCAATTGCTTATCCCTTTTCAAAGTGTATGATAGTACACCAGCGCTCTCTATTTGTCGTTCTAGGACCACCATAACCACCAAAGCGACAGGGCATAATCCTGGGACCTAAAGGGTATAGGACTTCCGAAAGAGATTTGTTAATTTTTTTATATTGGAGATTTTATTTTCCAAAAGAAACTGAAATATTAAATTTCTCAGCATTAGTCCTATTTTCATTTTACAAGCCAAGAAGTTATTTATCTAATTAGAATTAATTTTTATTACGAGTGAAAAATTATTTTCTTCTTACCTTTTATTCACTTTACAGAATCAAACAAGATTAAAAAATGAAAAAGAAATGAGAGTCATTTATCGAAATTTGTTGCATTCGATCAAAATGTATTAAGCTTTTTAAATCACAGCAAAAATGATAAACCACAGCTAGAAAAAAAAGTGGTTGAGTTGGGGGAAACACACATTTTTAAGGTTTTTTATCACCTGCTGTACCTGAGCTTTCAAGTCTCTAATTACGGTCGTTTGCCATTCATACTTTTTCATTGAAACAAATACAAATATTATCAAAAAGTAATCCAAATGAAATTACAAGTATTTCGTATCTACAGAATGTCCCAGGATTATTAGGACAAACTTTAAGTGGAGGTAGAAGACATCTCAAGGATTCAGATTTACGTAGCAACCCATGATCGGTAACACATTGGGAAAGTAGTATGACAGGATAAGCAAACGAAGAGACCTAAGACTGAGATCATGTGAAATATTTTTTGGTCAAAGATGTTACACGTGCTATGGTAGATGACATGTGAAAATGGCAGAAAAGATGTTCAAGGTTTCCACCATTGCTAGTGAGGCATGTGTTACACCGTCGGACTGGACTATCGATTGGGGACTCGCTCAAATACACCTGGATTTTGTAGGACATCCGCAGTTGCGCAGACGAGTCTTGCTACAGGGCCAGTGCACAGGATCAAGTAAGCTTGTTAACAGCTCTTGCAAAAAGATGAGATAACCTATAGATGTTATAGTAAAAACCGGTGGCCAAATTAGTAAACATCTGGTGGTCCGATGCCTATCTCTGTGGGTTCCTTTCGTGGTACACAATCTTTCTGCACCTCATTTCCATCTCCCAATCAATAAATCAGATGCATATCTGCCAGCTCGGTGTTCGTAAACTGTTCCATATTCCTCTGAGGGTGATGGATGATAGATCAAATGACTGGGATAATGCAGGTCTGTTTCCTCCAATGCTTTTGTGAACAACGCTACCTAATGTCGAACGAAGACGTTTCCGACGATGGGTTGCTATGTAAATCTGAAACCTTGTGATGTCCCCTATCTCCCCTTAAAGTCATTGTATAAAGGGACTTATATTTGTTAAATTTGCTTGGAAGTCTGCATTGTGGCGTAATACTTGTTTATAGGTCAACTCAGCTGCGTAACGTATACCCGCGTAATTCCCGCATTCCGGGGAGGAGGCAGTATTATAGGTGGCCCACAAAGCCTGAAGTTATCGTTTTGCGATTCTTTTCGTAAAATCGGCTTGGGGCTCAAAACCTGACTTTGCAGGGGGACCCTTATATTCTCTGTTACCCTATTGGGTCTACTTCTTATCTATAACCTTGATTATAGTTATATATACTTCCGAGAATAGATATATTTCTTTCTATAACTATACCCCCCCCCCCCATTGTCTACTTTGTGACCCGGCTAAAAATTTAGGAGGAAGTGAAGGATGATTCGACATGATAATTTCCAATTATTTATTCAGCACTTTAATTAACTCAAAAACAAATCAATGAATCAGAATAAATAGGATGTTTCCGATTAGCCAACAGAAGTAAGGAGACGAGAGTCACGTTTTTGGAGAATACTTCTAATAGTTTATCCACTTTGTATTAATCAATCATATACCTTAATATTGCTTTGAACGGTAGATATGTAACTAATTGCAACTTAGACCTCTTAATAATTTAAATATCAAAACGTACTATAATGTGACTTATACCTGAACTGAAGACAGTCTTCTTATTTTTTAATGCGTAATCCTTCAATCTCTTAATAATTCCAGCTTCCTATCTTTATTCTCTCATACTTATTAACTCTCTTCCGAATATTTCTTTTACTTATATCTCACTTTGTCACACTTTAACTAACTAACCTTTCTAGCAAGCGAACCTGAACTATATATAATAAACTAAATCTGCATATCACAGTTTCTTCTTGAGAGAAAGTTGTTGTTTTTCATAGACCAAAGATTTTCCCAGAGGGCTAGTTGAAGGACGTGTATAGATCCTCACACAGCTACATAGAATAAGTTATGGCAAGAAGGTTAAATGAATTAGATTTTATTTTGATTTTCATCGCAACACGATGGCTATTTTGAACTGTAGTTATGGCTATCTCGTAATTTTGAGAAAAGGTCAAGCGACGAGGACAAAACTTAAGCTGGCACCTCCATCTCTTAACTTCCCCAATGACACGGGAAGACTTTGAACCTGGACAGATTTGACGTCCCTCTATAGTCGGGTGTCTTCAGTGGCACTAGGTTTCGAGCCACAACGTCGACCACGAGTTCACGACCAAGAAAGTTCGTGTACCGTGGTCATAAAAAAATATAACATTTTTATCACAATTTTCAATCCAAAGACTTTCAAAAAATTGTACTTCTAAATCTAGCTGACGGCATATAAAAAAAAATTATAGTTAAAGAAAAAGAATAAATATACTATTTGAATCAGTCTCTTCAAAATTGTTGTACTAAGATTTCAGTTTGAAAACAGGAAATAGGAAGTACTATATTTTCTTTCTATATGTTTTGTTCCGTAGTCAAATGTCTTGCGACAGAAAGCCCGCGCTTGTACGCATATTTGGCTGGAATCACTTACTATTGTAACTCCACTCAGGGTCAAGTGAAGAGAAGACTTGTCGCTAGCGCCGAAGAGGACGCAGACAATGCGCTCCTAACGCAATTCTATAAATACTTAAAAATTTATACAGTCCCCATTGCTCATTTGAGTTCTTTAGTACGACTCCGAAAATGTTTAATGGAGTATCTAATTATTACTCTCCACAGGATGATGTGCATATTAAGTGGTAAATTACACTCTATAACAAAAAAAAAAAAAATGACGCCTCAAGACGAGTAGCTAGATTGTAACGAAATTTCGTATGCAAAGACATTTGCACCGAACATGAAAATGATTAAAATTTGGTGTCCAAATGACAGAATAGCGGGAGCTACATCGCATCGGAACTGCGCAATTAGCAGGTGTCTATCACAGAGATCTTCAAATTTTATCGAATCGTGGAACCTTTAGACTTATTATGAGTTTTGGGAGAGCCCTATCGTACACTTATCTTAAAAAAATACTTAAAGTAGATCAACATGTTATATGCGTTTTATATATAAAAGAAAAGTATTTCTTACTCAAGATTTTAGCTTAAAATTTATGTAATTTAGTAGTTAATAATGTTAGTTTGCACTCCAGGGGCTACCTTCCTTTGTATATTTTCTGACATAGATATATTTTTATGTTTACATATACCTGCATTTTTTTCTCTTTTTTTTTGCTCAAGATGGCCAAATCTAGCTGTGTTGCAGTTGTCTGGTGTCACATTTCATATTTTATATTTAATTTCATCCTATATTTCGTTTTTGTTGCCACATGCGTTAAAGGATTTTTCGAGTGAATATTTCTTCCGAAAGACATTTAAATGCTCCGGCTGGGTGGTGTAGTTGGTTAATGGCTTTATGCGCTCAAGTTTGCGAGTTCGATCCCTGCCCAAGTTGATGGATTTTCATGAGGCTAAGAATCGACAGCGTTCATGTTGTAGCATTATCCGACCTGTTAAAGATTCCTAGAATGCCGGTTTGGCTTGCATGCTTTCACTGAAGTTAAATTCCCAGTACAACTGCACAACATCACAGCTCAGATGCTTCCCTCCGGAGAGGAAACTGGATGTCAAAATGAAATTGTGGCAATTGGTATCCACCAAAATGGTGCCACACTAGACAGTGATACCAGTTCTCGGGAAATGTGTTAGGTCTCCAATAGTTATTACCAATCCGCAGCCCATTTGAAAGAAGAAAAAAATTTAATGTGAAGCAAAACTGTGTGAAGCAAGCTTTCTGATTTATATAGTATAGTATTCGAAAGAATTTTTTTATTCATTCATGCTTAGTTTTCTCTCCTAAAAAACATTCTCTAAAATTTTTTAGTTGAAAAATTATACATTGTTAGTTGAAAAAATTATACACATTATATACGTTTAAACACTGTCCTTTAAAATCATTTCCTATTTAAATTCTGTAATGTCTTTATTACTTTCTTTTTACTTCACGACACAGGACGTCGTGTCAACAGAACAGAATTATATCTTTTTCAATGCAACAAAAGACAAGCGCAATTCTCCGCGCAATACACAAAACCCAAGAACGATCTTTTCTTGGTATAAATTTCAGTCCAGTCTCAAAACCAACGGAACTCCCTTCTCTGTCCGTTACGTTGCAAGGCCAACGCCCTTCTCCAACTCGCGCTCCTAAAACGAGGGACTCTCTCTTTCCTGACCGTCCCGTTCGAGGATCAATCACCTTCTCTCTAAAAACAGTAACACATCGCGTAAGACGCGCTAAATAGTGCCAACATTCCATAATCTCCCGCCAACAGTAGCCAGACACTACAAATTCACTTTTTAGAAATTTGTTAGATTTTCGAAACATTGTCCATCATCCTGTTCGAGGTACAAATTGTTGTTGATTCTTGAAACCAATGCATTCATTTTTTTCTTTGCTTCTTTAAAAATATATATTCATTTAATATATTTGCTTCATTTAGAGAACAGCAATCATGTCTGCTAAATAAGATAAACTTCGCCACTATATTTTATCACATGATTATAGGTGGAAAACTTATAAAAGGAAAACTATTTATTAATTTTATAGAAATTTTTACAGAGCTCAAACTCAGATTCTGCACATTTTTTTTTAAATATAAATCTTTTCTTTTTTCGAATTAGCTTTACCGGAAGGACAATTTTACTCTTGTAATAAATTCTATTTTCCTTTCTCTAAAGCACTTTATAAACAAACAGTAAGCAGTACAGCTGGATAAATTTACTAATTTAGCAGGTGTTATCCCACTTTTATAATAAAAATCAAAAATATCAAAATGCATTTATTGTTTCCTTACTTTTTTAAGCAGAATATTTTTGCTGCATAAGCAAACAAAATTACCTCAAACGATACTTTAAAAACTTCAACTGAACAATGAATAAAAGAAGTTGTTAAATATATTAATATTTAATAAATTTATTTAAAAGTATGAGATTCAAAATTTGAAAATGAAGTGTTCGATTACCTTATGTGGCACTCTTTCTCTGCAGTGTCTCTCAAAAATGTTCCTAAACTTGCAGTTTTCTAAAACATTAATGTTTTCGACAAAAAAAATAAATAAAAAAAAAACAAAAAAAAAAAAAAACTAATATATCGCGGAATTGTAGTTTTAAAATAATATCTGCTACTTGCTCTTATTGGATAATCAGTTTTTAAAACATCGTATAACTATTGTTTTGAAAATTTTTTATCAAAAACTACAAAACAATTACGCAACAAAATTCTTCGTACTCTTAAAAAAAAAGAAAATCTGATCATAGAAGATCTTTTTATCAAACATGGTTATTGCAGCGAATCCTTACACTTGATAAATTGAAAGATAATATGAGCATATATTTTTTTTATAAAATGAGCGCAAAAAATAATTCAGTATATTCGCAAACGATGTTCAATGACCAAATAAAGCGAAGTTGATGCAATCAAAACGTCAGTTGCCTAAATAAAGACGGCCTCCGAAGACAGGGTAAAGCTATGTGGACACAAAATTGTCAGCTTCCTAAATGAAGACCGTGTCTGTAGACATGGTAAAGCTATGCTTCAGCATCCTAAACAAGGTCGGTTTCCTGAGACAGAGTACAGATATGCGTCAGCCTCCTAAACAAGAATGATTTCCTAAGACAGGGTAAAGCTATGCGTCAGCATCCTAAGTAAGGACGGTCACCAAAGACAGGGTAAAGGTATATGAATACTATAAAAACGTGAGTTTCCCAAGCAAAGACGGTTTCCTAAGAAAAAGTAAAGCAATGTTTATTCAATTAAAATGTCAGATTCCAGCGTATTTGCTCAGAAAGGCTTTAATGATATAATCGGTACATAATCATACAGTATTAGTGAGTTTAAACTTGTTTTATTCATTTTTTCTAGACAGTTTCAAATGAATAGACAGTTTTTGATGCATTTCATTAGTGGTATATATTATGATTTGATTAACATATTTTTAAGTAAAAATGGTTGAGCTATTGAAGGCAGTATATGCTGTTAACTTTTTTTGTCTAATTAAATAGAAACAAAATATTTAAATCCGTGCAATCAGATGCCATTTCAAATCTTCAAGCTTTTAAGGGTTCCAGGGCATACTCGAATTAGTAATATAAAAAAATTTAGATTCCCTTTTGGGATATATATTTTTAATATTTCTAATAGGAGCTTAGAGATTTTTTGTGTATAGCTAAATTCAATATACTTTAGTTACATTCCAGAACTACTACAATAACCTTTTTTAGCTCAAATATTTTTTCTTTTTGTTTTTAGTTGCTCATGGATATACATTTTAGTATCTCGTAATACATATTTTCAATGGACTCGATACATCTGACGTCATAATCAAGTGATAATATACAAGACAAATAGCCACGTGTTTGATTCCACTGAGTATTTTGGCGGAATTTTTGGATTTGCATCTACTATCAAAAACAGATGAAAAAAGGTGTTCCAAAAGAAATTTCGACTGAAATGTGTGTACTTTTTAATTATTTCATTTTCAATATTTTTGTTTTTGTCAAATACGCTGACGATTTTTAAAGTTTTAAAAAGAGTCTGAAATATTTTCTGAGCATTTCGAATTCGAAGAATTTTGATTTTGCAAACATACACAGATCAGGGTACCACTTCTGTGATCTATTCTGAATGCTCTGTATTTGTTAAGTATGTAGTTGATTACCTACGTTTTTTTTCTTCAATTCCTACTATTAGTTCACACTCTTTCGATATTTATTTATCTTGTTCAAATTTTCAATCGTTAGTAAAATACATTTTAAGGGACTCGATTGAGCTGAACTTTTATATACATGATCATTTTGGTGGACAATACAGTAATTTAACTAATAAAAATTAATTGATTAAAACTAATTATTCTAAGAAATATAAATACATCCATGTTGGCGACATAGTGACCATTTTGGCGACTTGTGTCCAAAATTGAAAAGGTTTTTTTCTCACGTTTTAAGACATTTAGTTGAACTGAAATTTGAAACACATTTGTTTTGGATAGCAATGCAATACTTTAATGATAATTAATAAAAATTAATTGCCACTTAATGTTGTGATTCTGTCATCTGTATACACATATTTATATTAATTGTAATTATTTGATAAAAAAGTAACTAAAATAAAATTTTTCTTACCTAAGAAGGAATTGACTTATTATTTTTTTATATTACTTGTTTTTGTTACTTTAAGATTATT
>BMAO01003318.1:0-16289 GCA_019973975.1 Trichonephila clavata | reverse complement strand
AAAACCGAGTTTAATCGGTTAATTATTGGCTGAGAAAAGGGTACGACAAAATATGGAACGAAGGCGAAGACGAAATTTGCGTCCTAATAGCGCTTTTTTAACACTACGTGAAAAACGCGCTAAAAAACCGGCCGACAGACGGCGCTCGTACAAACGACTGAGTTGGAAATATGCAAAAGAGACAGACGATTACGAATACTGATGCTTTTGATCCAGATATAATTCTCCGTTGTATGCTAACTAAATGAACAAGGATGCTGAGCAAGAAAGACAAAACTTCGTTGGTAAAGCTTTTTTTTTATGAACAATGAATCAGTTACTGTTGCACTACGTAAATTCTGACTTAAGAAAAATGTGAAGACTGGAAAAGAGCCTTCCACAGTGGCACGCCTCATGAAACTTGTTCAGCCATTTGAGAAAACCGGATCGTTCGAGGATCGTGCAAGTCTAAGAAACATTAGCAAACGTTGCAAGTTTACATGGCTACTTCGGTCTCCAGATTCCGGATGTATTAATCCCGTCCATCCAATTTGTTGGAATTAAATGATGGGACCTGCCGAGAGCTGCCATGTATAACGGTGGACAGCCGTTGATAGATTTGTGACACGCTCGGAATGTGTCATCCCTTGCTGTGGTGAATATGTGGAGCCCATGCTGCTCTAATAAAATTTGGTAAATTTACTTCTGTTATTTGTGAGTCTTGTCTTTCACTTGTGTACAAAACGCCACCTTTCGGGTGTTTTTTGGATTTTTTTTATTTTTCTTATTTTAAGAAAATTTCGTGACTTTTTTCGATGCTGAACCTGCAAACCGTTTTTTTTATTTTCTTTAATTTTTTCTAGGTTTCAGAAATGTTTAAAGATTTTACGGATTTTTTGCCTCCTTGGTATTTGGCGCAATAAATAACATATTTTTAGTAGGTTAAACATATGTTTTTTTTAAATTTTAAATTAACATTTTTTAAAATTTTTTAATACTTTTGCTTCAACGCATTAAGTTACAAAATATTACTTAATTCATTTAAATGAAAAAAAATTACATTGAATTTGTGTTAAAAATAAAATATAGTTTAATTTAAATATTTTGTGAGGAAAAGGTGAGTTGTACGAATAACTAAACAATAGAGAGGCTATCGATAAAAAACCTGTCTTAATTTCGTTTATTGTGGACGAACTATTATGAGAAATACCATCCGAAAGCTTGTCATGACAGCTATTGTTATCTCCTTATCCTTACAATATTCATTTACAACACCAGTCAATGACCAAGTTTGAATTTTCATTGAAAACCCGGTATGCATCAAAAGGGAAAAAAACACCAAAACCATGTTTAAGGAAATAGTCATTATCACACATTTAGATTATTGCGATCTCTTTTAGTATCTTAAAAGTGAATACCAAATTTAATTTTTCCCTGCGTAAGGGAAAGTTAAACTTGGTCAAAGTTAAGGGAATCCATATATTTTCTCGCTTAAAAACCAATCAGGTAAATGGATGGAAGCCGATTGACGTGAATATGATAGCCCTTGACGTATAGTATTATTCAAAATAGAAACACATTTCTTCCGTGTGCTTTCTAAGATATTCAATTCGCTTTACTTTTTTAAAGAATATACTACACTAGAAGAGTCGAATTGGAGGCTTAGAGATAGCTTGACCCACTTACAAGTATAAGGTTGCGCGTCGGATTTCGCCTGGAGTCGATAGATTTTCTGGATGCAAAAATTGCAGGCACGAATGTGATGTGATTCTGTGGCATCTAAAAGACCTTTTTGAGTATATTTGGCTCTGGTGTTCTCGGCAAATATAAAACACGGTTGATCTTTAATATCTGACGAAAACTGGAATTAAATTTAATGCAAGTGTAAACATTTAGTAGCGAGTGCCACCAATGCGAATGGTGTCACAACTATATATGGCTCTCATTTTATAACCAACCATAATGGCTCTCACTATATAACTAACTATAATGGCTGTCACTCGCTTGTGGGACTTGCCATTTCTAAAAAAAAAGCTTTTGTGCCAAAATGCAGTCTATTTATAAAGAAAGGCAATTTAAGTGTTGCAAATATTAGTCAAATATTTGCATGTAATTTCATAAGAAAATTAATAATAAGATATAGTTGATCTTATGTATTTCATTTACATAAAAAAATATCATATTTTCTTTTAGTGTACTATATTGGTTTTCAGAGAAAATTGTAACTTCTGAACGATTCGCAACCACGCCGACAAACTTGTAGGTTTTGTAGAGGGTACAAATTAGCTCAGAATCACATAGGAACACAGGATCACAAATGTAGTAGTTGTGAGCTGTGATTCAAAGAAAAAGAGAGAAAGAACAAAGCAATACATTGATGGGACCGAAAAAAATATATTAAACGGATATACTGTAACAGTTGCTCAGAATTACAACCAGAAAGAGTCTGGCAATTCTGTCAGCTACGCTGCAAGGGAATCCTGACGTTCTCCAGGCACGATCCGTTTCCTGAAGTAATGCAATGAACTCGTATTCAAACGAGGAACTGGTCGACATGCTGATAGTGTATGAAGATGTGGATTGTAAGGGTTACGCTGCTCTGTGGTTGTACCAGAAATATTATCCGAAAGCGTGTTCCTCATCACACGACCACCGCAAGTATGAACAGTGGGCTACGTGAGACTGAATCTTTAACGAGTCAACTTGTACTTTTTTGTATACGAGATGCCCGTTCCTTCAGTTGAAAACCTCATCGTTCAAATTTCTGTAGCTTCCAGGAGGATACGTGGCATGCCAGGAATATTCCAGAATGTATTTAATTCTATACAGTGCCACTGTCAGAAATATCAGACTTCTTCTGGTCGTAATTTTGAACACTTGTTGCAGTACAACCTTTTAATAATTTTTTTGTTCCATTAGCATGTTACTGTTTATGTTCACTTCCTCTGATCCTTTCATCATAGCTCTCTGTAACGACTTTTGCTACCTTGCATTCCTACATGATTCCGAGTCGTTTCAGTATCCTTAACACACTTCTTGTCGGTCTGCTAGAAAATTGCCCTATATAGTACAAAATCCCGATTTTTTTTTAACATTTATAAACCCCGTGCACCACGCAATGTATAACACGGGGGCATACAACACAGACAGAAGAAAGGATTACAACACAAACATCCATGCCTTCTCCGGGATTCGAACCCAGTCCCTACGGCACCACAGTCAGCTTCACTGACCACTATACCGGATGGGCGGCTAAATCCCGATTAAAATAAGAAATAAAAATAACACATTTTTATCACAAATCATGGAAGATTGCTAAAAATTAAGATACTTACAATTCACTGACATAGACTTCGAATGAATGTTTATCAATATCATGCAAGTAGCTATAAACAATTTTAAAAATCTGGATAAATGTTTCCAATAATCACAATAATCAGTTGCAATAAAAATGAAGTGATGATATTTTTAGATATTATTGCTTACTTTCATTAGTATTAAATCAGTTTTTTCCTAAAAGTTTTAAACGTTTTTTTTTAATGTAAAACTTTTAATATGAAAAACAGATGATTAAAAATTATCCTGAACCTCATGGAAAATTTTTAGATTGATTAAACTGAAAATACTTTTTTTTATAAACACATATTAATAAAAATTTAATCCGAAGAATAACGAGAAAGAACATTAAAGATAAGTTAAAATTGTTTCCAGGCCATTGCTTAACTTTGAAATATGGTTCGTTTAGCGAACGAAAAGAGCTAATTAAAAACCTCAATTACTATAACGTCTTAATGTATCGTAATAAGATGATAAATCTTTAAAAACATTGATTGAAACAATGTGATGAATGAACTACTGTTTAAAATAATATTAATTATTTAAAGTTTTATATACGTTTGATGCATTTAAAAGAAGATGAATTTTGAAAATAAAATTTATGAGATTCAATTTGAAAACTTTTTAAATTATATGATATTTCTAATTATATTTCTAATACTTAACTAAAATGGAAGGAAGATAACATTTTTAAGCAATCAAAACTGCTAGCCCAATAATGTTATTTTTAGAAATGTATTAATTTTCAAAATTGAAGCGTATTAATTTATTTCCCTTTTGCATAATTAAGAAGCCCTTTCTTATTACATTTTTTGTAAAACAAAATTTATATTGAAAACACGCATTTATAATTAAATACTTTTAAGCTTTTTTTTTTCGTTTATAAAACGTAAGGGAGTTATTTTTAGTAGAATCAAAGACATAATAATTAAAAGAAATGCTATCATTTTCAAATGGCAGGGGTTGTAATAATCTTTATTCAACTATTCATATCTGCGTATTCTGATTTATTTTAAAAATTGTATTGTTGAAGAAAAAATATACTTTGAAATGTTCATTAGAACAGAAAGGCAATTTTTTAACTTCGTGTATTTTTATAAAGATGTAATTGTATTTAACCGAAATACAGACTTTTTTATTGAATTCATTTGAAAATTTAGTGATGGAGTATTTATTAACGTTACAATGTAAAACAGCGATAGGTTTGTTGGTGGTGGACATCTTAATTTTGAACCATGGTCAGCTAATGAAGACGACGACACATGAGCTTTCACTCCATTTTTTAAATTATCCACCACGCCAACATAAGGCGTTTGTACCGTGACATGTTTGGCATGCATTAGACTCTCTACATCAGGGACGAGAAACTCGTGGCCTACTGAGAACATTTTTACGACCTGGATAGTACATTAGCACACAAAAATATTTAATAAAATATCAACATTCTTCCCGAAATAATACAGATAGTATCAGAGACGAGATGTCAAGTGTCAGGATGTCAGGATGTAAGCAATATATTTTTCTGGTCCTTTAATTTATGTTTAATATAATGTATTATATGAAACAAACTTACGTTTCTATTAATATTGATTTTTATGCGGCCCAAATTTTGTCAAACCTTGTTTGTTTGACCCAAGTTAGCCTTATAATTTGGCAACCTTGCTTTCAGCTGTATCAGGACATGATCACGCTACTTTACTACGCTGTAGTCAAGAGTTCGTGACCGTAGCTACTATGTTACTGCAGCCTCATTTTAAATTCGAAAAAAGATTATTTTGAAATAGATATTCTTCAATTTATTATAATTTAAGGAGATTATTGTCTGATATATAGCATATGTTTATCACTAAGTATTAGGCTAAATATAGGCAAGTTTAATTATAAGTTTATTCTATTGATTCAAATAATGAATAGAATATGGATCCGAGGAGAATATTTTTTTTAAAAAACATTAAAATTGCAACAAGAAACGCGTGATATAAAAATTCTTACTATAAAAAGATTGATTCTTCAAGAATTCAAAAAATATCAGATGCCATGTTTAGAAACGTAAATCATGTACTTAAAGCTCGGAAGTGAAAATTCATAATAGAGCTTACTTTTTGGTTTGTTTTTGTATTCGGACTGTTGCTAAATGAATCAAAACGACATAGCTGATCCAGAAAACTCACTCATTTTAAAACGCTTTCTAAAATATTTAATATGAAATATAATAACAAATAAGGAAGCTTCCGATTTTTTTCCCATTCATCATGACACAAAAAGCTTATTCATGATTGTAGTAGACTCAAGTAAAGTTTACATGACTAGAAGATTGCATAAAATATGGGTTTAACAGACATATTTTGTCATTTTATCAACAAATCAGTGTAAAGTTTTTCTTACTAAAACCAGGAGAAGAAAACAGAAAATAACACTCATCCTTGTTAAAATTATATCCTCACAAAGATTCTTGTTCTTGTTTAAATAAAGACATGTGTGTATGCTTATCACTGTCACGCACGTTAAGTAGAACTTTACTCTTTTACTCTACATGTTCTTAGCTTCAGGAGAACTCAAATAATTTTCCATATTTCTAGTTTCTAAATGGTTTTCAGTATTGAAGGAAGATTTCATCAAAACTATCCTCTGCTAACGAAAGTGAATCTACGGAATTTATGAACGGGGAATATTCATGTCATAGTTATCATAGTCTTATCTCTTCCTTTTAGTATCAAGAACATTCGTACATTTTGAGTAGAGATGAGTTGTAATCCAAAGAAAAAAACTGATTTGATAAAATGTATGTTAAGTTGGTTTATGTTTTATATCAGAAGAATTTGTTTTTGTATTAGAACATCATCTTTCCAATGAATAAAGTGCTACAGCCTTGAGATGTAATCTGCAAAAGTTCGAAAAACTCTTAGTAAATTTGAAACTTCAATTTAGAGCTTAAAATTATTCTAGATGACGAAAATTAAATTATTTGTATAATTTGTTGGCAATAAACTGGATCTCTAGTAGTAAGCCGTTTGTAAATGTGGTTACAAAAGCGCTTCTCAAACTGTGCGACGTGCCCCCTTATAGGGGCGTGATAACCCTAAGAGAGGAAGTTAGAGCATATTGAAAGTACAAGGTTTCATAAAAGAAAAATTTGATTTATTAAAGGAAGCAAAACAAAATACATACTAAACTATAATACGTAACATAATATTTTCATATTACTTAAAAATAGCATATACAAAATACACTTATATTGATAATTTGTACGGTTTATAATTAGGGTCGTATGGAAGCTTAAGTGCCAACGTGCATTATTATTGTAAACAGTACATTACCATTTTATGGGAAGGCGTGATGAAAACTATCATTGAAAAAATAATTGGATCGCCAATATTGAAGGTTTGAGAACTGGGTTACAGCTTATTGGTTCATGATGTAGTAAATAATAATTTATTTTCTATTTTCTTGTGTTAAGTGAAAAATTCTAGACACACACAGCATTAATGAGTTCTACAGAAATATATATTTATTATATAAACACTAAAAAATACTGATTTACTGATTTTAATTTATAAATGTGTTTTATTATTAAAAATTTGAAATAATGAATGATTTCATTTTTCTTCTTTTTATGCTACATAAGTTGATACATAAATGCAAGAATTATTCATTGATCCTAGTAATGGTAAAAGTGCAGACTATAAATATTTTTAAGAAACTTATTTTATGTAGCAGGCAGATATTTTTTAAAATTAAAAATACAAACTTTATATTTGTGCAAACTCATGCGCATGTATTGTGTTTATATGCACACACACTCACACACTCTCTCTCTCTCTTTTTCACACACACACACACATATATATATAAGTGAGTTATATAAAACTACTTTTGAAGAAACGGAACGCGTGCACTGATTGATGAGATAAAATATTAATATTTAGAGCTAAACAAGAGTAAATGCCATGGAAACAAAATGGCTTTGCATGTTCCTCTATTATTTTCCCTTCAGAACTTTTATATTTTTCTGACAATGAATAGTTCCTAAAATATTTAAGCGTTTAATTTGAAAGAATTTCTTCTTTTATATGCAAAATCCTTTTATGAAATAAAAATTAATTAATAATTATCTATTTTATTATTTATATTTAATAGAAACAGAACCTTGTCTTTTTTAGCATCTTGACAACTGTTAAATTGAATTTAGAATGTGCAAAAATCCTCACATTCTACCGCTCAATAGTTGTAATGATAGTGAAAAGAATATTGAAATAAACAAAGTAATTTATTAAGCATTATTTGTTTAAAAAAATGCAAGAATAAATGGCATATTATTGAGCAGAAACTAAAAGGCATAGATTTAAATAATCTTTCTCTGAAAATTAGAAGTGTAACTAATGCACTACTCAATAAATATGATTTCAAAGAAGATGACCATAAAATATATAGAAATTGGGATGAAATGAAACATTCTAAGCTTTTATGAAATAGTTTATCATGTTAATAGCAGGTAATTTAAGGCATTCTATTTACTTATATAACTAAATCTTTTCACAAAATTCTACCATCAAATATCTGGAACAGCAGTCTGAAGTATCTGATTAGTTTTAATATGTATTCCAAAAACCCAGGAAAGAAAAAAATAATACACATTTTTATGGTCATTTTATTCCAGTTTCCGAAATTAACGTAGAGTATGAACATAATTTCCTTGATAAATGTTACATTTGAATATCGATTCCTTTATGCTGCGAAAATTTCCATACAGTAAAACTTTATATTAAGATACTACTGATTTAAATGTTCGTATAAATAACTGGAAAAAAAGCTGATAATTTTGTGTAAGTTATTTTCTCATTCATCTTTTACGAGGTCTGGAATATATTTTTGATACTTTTTTCGATAATTATTGTAATTGTATTAGATTCAAGTGTTGATTAAATATTTAAATTATACTAATATATTAAATTTATACTAAAATATTTGCTAAAAATGCGTTTTTTGCTGAAATAGGAAAGGGAAATTTATTTAAAACTGTTCTGTACAGTTCTTGAGGTAATGTGTCATAGAGACTTTGTTACATTTATATTATTCCTTTGACAGCAAAAATATTTGTTTTCCATTTGATTTGTTGAGTTAACAATATCTGAAGGAAATCTTTGAGCAGTAAATTTTTTACAGGTTAATTATGAAATAAATCGTTTAAAATTATTAACGAAATCCATCTAAAACAGTTGTGCAATTTATAATTCATTATCACTCTGAAATATTTACAATATTGAATAATATAAGCAAATTTCAAGGGAGGGGGGTTATATAGTACGAAGCATTTATTTCTAAATATATTTCCTACTTTAACATGATGTGTTTCGTTTAATTCAAATTTGCGAGTCCATCAGCAATAGAACATCAATTGGTGACTGGTCTCACAAATTGGAACCTCTGTAACGTGAAGTGAATGACATCAATGCAAACACTCCACTCTAAATATAGCGTGTTTCAGTACTTGTATAATGCGGGTTATTAGTGTGATTACACTTTATGTGTCACCTAAATGATAATAGAAGACTTCTGCTAATTCCTTAATTTAATTGAAGATATGTATTAAAAACATTGCAGTTAAATAAAATATGAAAAATAATGTTAGAATTATTGTTGGCTTAATTTAAAACTTATTGTGATTAATAGTTATGAGTTTTTTAAACAATTTCTTATAATGATTCAGCTTAATAGCATTAAAATGTTCAAAACGAATCATATTCAGTAGTATTAATATTAAAATATGCAGGTATAATAATAGAATTTTTTTATTTTATCAATTTTGGATAACAATTATATTAACCTATATTTGTTTTGATTTTAATTTACGTCACAAACTGAAAAAACACGAAGACTCTTGGTGACGGACCTCACAATTTGTGGGATGTGACGAGGATAACGTCTTAAATTTTACCTCCGTCTCCAAATTTTCAACTAGCCGAAGGAAAGGGCTTCGAAACTCGGCAGATATAAGTATATCAACAAAAAAGTGTTAATCTTAAAAATATTGAATAAAGGACTCTCTAAAATGGAGAATAAATTAGTTAATTTAAAAGCGTTCACTTTTACACTAATCAATAGCTTCTTTTAAAACTCTAAATCTTTCTATTGTTAATGTGCATGAATGACATTAAAGTTTTCACGAGACTTTGCAAAAAAATTAACTTAACGTTTGTCTATGAGTATTTTTCCCCCTTAAATACAGGTTTGGGTGAGATATTTTTTCTTATTTTTATACGTTTTATTTTTAAGCTTTATTAAAAAAGCTTAAAAATGTCTCAAAGTGTCTCAAAGATATTTTATAATATATATATATATATATATATAATACTTTTATAAATCATACTTTAAATCTATGTATATATATAACTTGGGTAAGTGCAAAAATTTTACCCATTTTTATTTATAATTAGGAAGAGCAAATAAACGCAAAATAAACATTTGCTATGATTTTTCACAATCTGCATTTCGATCTAAGAACTCTTGCCACATTTCTGTTATAAAATGAATTCCACGTTATTAAATTTCCGGTGGTTTTGACTAAAAAAACAAATTTCAAGGTCCGTCGCCAAAACCCCTCGAGTAGCTGAACAGTCTGAAATTGATATTCACTCATTCAATGCTACAAATAGCAGAAGTCATTTGGTTCAAAGTTAGAAGAATAAAGAGAGGTAGTAAAACCTCCGAACCCCAAAGTCATTAACTTTTGGGCAAATGATGACAGCAGCATGTGGTCGGACATTATCGTGATGAAGGGTAACACTACTGTGATTGATGATAACTCACAGCTTTAATACGAAATACGAATGCAACCTATCTAACTGCAGATAGTAGAAAGTAGCATTGATGGCATGGTTAAGTCGCAGAACCTCCCAGTGATTCATTCCATACATATCCCACCGCGTTCTCAATAGCACATGCTTGGGATGGAGTCCAAGCTTCTAAGTACATGCAGGAAAATCAGAAGGGTACCACGCAGTCCTATGACTCTTTACGTTACGGTACATAACCCACATCTCATCTCCTGTTACAAATTGCGTCAAGATTGAGACATTTTTTTACCGGTAAAACAAGGAAACACAGGTGGCGAATCAGTCCTAACGTTGATTAGCTATCAAGTTATGTAGAACCCAATGATCCAACTTCTTCGTAAAAGCCAAGTTAACTAACTATCAGTCGTTTGATTGTTGTCTGGTGTACTTTGAAAGTCTGAACTAATTCTAGCATGGTTGGTTTTGAGTTGTTCTTAATGGTTTGGTCAATATCATCTCCAACGTGTGATGGATGTCTACTTCTAGCCTGATTTTGGACTTTTCTGTCTCCTTTCTGAGTTTACGAAACCATCAATTATAACTGCTTTTGTCCATTGCATCCTCCCCATAATCTTGGCAAACATTGCAACTACCGTACTCTTTTTATCGAACTCGCATATAAAACAATGTCTTACATGCTCCTTCTCACTTCCATTGTTAAACAGTCTGAGATTTTTTTAGATGATTATCTGTGTGTGACACAACACATTTATATGTTAAGTTTCTCAAAAAAATCTCGAAAATTAACTAATATATATATATACAGTAAAAGCCAAAATTTTGGACAATTTTTAAACTTGTTATGATTTTTAAGTTTGATTATGGAAAATGTCATGTTGCACAAAATGGAAAGTATTTTATATGATTTAAAAGATAATTTAATACTATATATAAATTCAATATACAAAACAAAATTTAAATATTTGCAATGCAAAAACATTTTATGCTGCAAAAACTATCGATATACATTAAATACTGATGATAGGAGGGAGTAATCAGAATATAGTGGGGTATCCTTTATTTTTTACTTCAGCTTCACATCGATGTTTCATTCCCCAGAAAGAAAGTTTTAAGCTCTTCTTTCGTTATCCCATGTTGCCAGGAAAAACTTATATCCTCAATTACTTCCTTTTTATTTCATGGGTACCTCATTCGAACAAGAGTTTTCAAACAGTGCCACAAATTTTTTATAGGAGTGAGGTAAGAGCTACATGTAGTGTTGGCCGATGTTTATTTATATTGGTTGTTTCTTGATAAACGGAAAACACTTCTGAATTAATTTCACTCTTCTTTATTATCGTAAGGAAGTTCAATGTGGCATTACTACATCACAATAAGCATAACATAAAACACAAAGGATACGACATCCGTAAAGTACAAAAGATTTAAGAGCTGCAACTATTTACATATACTTAAGAATACGACACGGAGACAAAAACAGAGAGAGAGCACAAAAAAGTTTTGCTTTTTATATCGGCTGTGAAGGTCATATAACTCCTTTCCAACAACAGCCAGGTTGTTCAGAAATGGGCGGGAGCCAGTTTTTCTGATGCAGTGTTGCTATTGTTTATGATTGAAATTAACGTGTTAGCTCTAAATCTAAGAATTAAAAGTATTTTAAAAGGAAACTAGAGAGAGGAGATAATTACATATATACGCGTATATATATACAATCATGGATAAAAAAACTTGCGCACCAAGAAATAATTGCGGTATCGTAACGAAACTTGGCATGGAGATACATATCGGTAAGATATGTAAATGATTAGAAATGCAGCGTGATTACGCATTACGTATAGCCGGTAGGGGCATTTAACGCCGTTCTCCGTGGAGTATAAAACAGGTAACCAAAGCTTGTTTGGATGCACTGAATCGCTTACAAAGGAACAGCTGAGGTAGACAGGCCATTCCGCCGTCTTCGAAGACAATATGAGCAGCTGTCGCAGTTTGAGAGGAGGAGAATCATCGGCATGATGGAAGCTGGATAGTCAGCTAGGCGAGTAGCTCGTCAATTAAGCCATTCTGATTGTGTTTTGAGGAAGTGTCGGCACCAGTGGATCACTGAGATGTCATTTACACGAAGACCAAGCTCAGGACTCCCTCGACAGACCAGTCGTCGAGAAGAACATTACATCATAAGAAATGCACGCGTACAGCCAACTGCTTCATCGGCCGCCATCCAGCATAGGTAGCACCTTCACTAGGGGCCCCTGTGTCTTCTCGAACCACACGAAGGCCCCTGGCTATGGAACATTTGGAATCACGGCACCAATTACGTGTGCTGCAATGAGCCTCCATTTGGAGTGGTGCCGCACACGAGGAAACTGTGCTGTAGCGGAATGGGATCAGGTCGTATTTTGCGACGAATCCAGATTCAATCTCAGCAGTGATGCCAATCACGTGTGGAGACCATCCCCCCGTGGTGAAGGACTCAATCATGCTTATGCTTTACAGCGACACACCGCTCACACAGCTGATGTGGTGGTATGGGGTGCCATTGAATACAATACACGGTAACCCCTAGTATTGATCCGTGGACCAATGACAGGCCAGCAGTATGTCTATTACATCCTGCAACCACATGTGTAGTCACTCATGCAACGGCTCCCAAGAGCCATTTTTCAGCAAGACAATGTTTGGCCTCACACGACAAAGGTGTCACAAAACTGTCTCCGCTCTGCCTTCCTTGGCCTGCCCGATCCCCAGATTTGCCTCCACTGGCGCATATCTTGGATCATTTGAGACGACGAGTTGTACATTCCACGAGTTTGAACGAACTAGAGGCAAGGTTACAGCAAATATGGAACGAAATGTCTCAAAACGTCTTACAGAACTTGTATGCTTTAATGCCCAATCGTATCGCATCGTGCATTCCCGCTAGAAGGGGTTTAACTGGGTATTAAATCCTCCGTTCTTTTGCCCCTTTCTCTGAAATGAGCGATCAATTTTCTTTTATTTTCTAATCATTTACTTATATCAAAGTAATCATTACGTATGTAAAATTTCGTTTCATTTTGACGAATCCTTCCTGGTGCTCTAATTTTTTTGTCCATGATTATATATATATATTTAAAAATAAATTTGAATAAAAATGTAAATGTAAATTTAAATTTTTTAAATATTTGTATTTAATACTAATTTTTAATATTTTATCCTACTATTATCTGGACATATACAAATGAATTAATATTTTACCATGCTCCAATAAAATTTTAAAATTGATGTATTAGGTTGTAAAATACTCAAATTAACTTTACTTTTTGAAACTTTCCTTTCATTAAATATATATAGTTACCAAATTTTTCATTCTTATATTCGCTTACTAGATCACTGAATTCAAACAACGTCCTGAAAAATTTATGCGACTCTGTTCCTAGAACATTGTAACTTGGATTTAATATTTGGTTCAAAAACTCATCATAACTGGAAGTTCATATTACGGAAGTCATTTTATTTCCATTTGGAGAGACATTTTCGCTGAAATATGACAGCTCTATTTCCCCAAATAAAGAAATATTCTTATACAAATTGCTATCGGCCTTCATAAAATCTCATTCTGGAAAAATGTATCATAAGCAAGAATATCCTTTTTAACTTTCTTATGAATGTGAGAGATGAATCTAGATCTTTCTAGAAATGTCGAATATGAATACTAACTTATTCATTAAACCAAAGATAAAGAACTTAAAGGAAAAAGAAGTTTCTTCCGCTTGACGTATTACAGATGCATAAATTTATTGACTGAATTCAGTATGAAATTGTCTTGAAGTACAAGTTCTGCCGTATTTTTTCTTAAAATTGCTTTAACTTTCTCTCTTCTCTCTCTCTCTATCTATCTATCTATCTATATCTATCTATATATATATACTAGCTGTTACCCGCCCGCTTCGCTGGGTATTTCATGATGTTTTATAAATTTTTACTGCTTATATATATATGTATAAATTATTGATATCTAAGTCCTAGCATTAAGAATTCGATTGTATTGAAAATATATACTTATACCTTTAACTGTCGCCGTTGAAAAAAAAAGGGCAAACTCATCTAATTTGCATTTTCTAAAAATCTCTAAAATTGAAGCTATAGAATGATATTTGCTCTTTCGTAACCCAAAAACCAAGTGGATTCCCGCAAAACCAATTTTCGGTGGATCTCTACTCCGTAAATTGAACATGCAAGCCAAATTTCAAGTCTAAATCTAACAGAAAAAAGCAAAGTTTTACTATCAATATCCCCGTAATCCCGTTGAGAGCCGTTTTCCAAAATAACCGCTCTTAGCGGATTTCAATTCAACAAAAGAAAAATGCCAAACCAAATTTCATTATTATAGTCCTTGTAGCTCGAAAAAAGTAATTTTTTTTGTCAATACGTCCCAGTAACCCCCTGCAACCCCCAGAACTCTTGATTTGCTTAAAAATACATTCTTAGTGGATCCCTATTCAACAAAAAAACATGCTTAAAAATTTTCAAGTATATGGTCTAACAATTAAAAACAGGAATTTTTTTCTGTAACTCCTCTTGACCCCTCGCAAACATCTTTAGGTCAATTTCATTTTACTCTTTGTTAGAGGAACTCTATTTCATGAAAGGAACATGCCTACGAATTTTCAAGCAGGATGATCAAGTAGTTTAAAAATGGAAATATTTATCGATTACGCCTCTTAATCTCCCGAAATTAAACTTGGTAGTTGATATTCGCGAAACCCATTTTGTAGCGGTTCTCTACTTTACGAAAGGAATCTGCTTATCAAATTTCAAGACTGTACGTCTAACAGTTTAAAAATGGGGATAATGTCTATAACGCCACTTCTGGGTCTGTTTTCACATAACCATTTTGTAGGGAATTGCACACTATGAAAGAATCTGCTTATCAAAATTTGAAGACTGTGCATCCAATTAATTAAAAATGCAAAAAAAAATTATCAATAACGCCCCTTGAACCCCCGCAACACCACCTAGGGGTCGATTTTCACAAAAACATTTTGCAGTGTATTTCTATCCTATGAGAGGAATCTGCTAACCAAATTTCAAGACTGTGAGTTTAATAGTTTAAAAAAAGAAATAATTATTTATATCTGCCCTTAACCACCAGTAACACCCTTTGGGGTCAATTTTCTCCAAACCCGTTTTGTAGCGGATATTTCTCCATGAAAGAAACATTCCTACCAATTTTCAAGCAGGTAGGTCAAATAGTTTAAAAACGAAAATATTTATCTTACGCCACTTATTCCCCTGCAACGCCACTTAGAGGTCTGTTTCACAAAACCTTCTTATAGCTGATCTCTTACTCTATGAAAAGAAATCTCTTTCTCAAATATAAAGACTGTGCGTCTAATATTTAAAAATGGAAATAATTATCTACAACGCCCCTTAAGTCCCCTCAACGCCACTTGGGGCAATTTTCACGAAACCCATTTTTAGCGTATCTCTACCCTATGAGAGGAATCTGCTTACTAAGTTTCAAGACTGTACGTCTAATAACTTAAAAATAGGAATTTATAACGCCCCTAAAACCCCCTGCCCCTGCAACACCCCTTGGGGGTCAATTTTCCCAAAACCCATTTTGTAGCGGATATTTACTCCATGAAAGAAACTTACCTACCAATTTCAAGCAGGTAGGTGAAGTAGTTTAAAAACGGATATATTTATCTATTACGCCCCTTAATCCCCCGCAACGCCACTTAGAAGTCTGTTTTCACAAAACCCGTTTTGTAACTGATCATTTATTCTACGAAAGAATATATATATCAAATTTAAAGACAGTGCGTCAAATAGTTAAAAATGGAAATAATTATCTATAACGCCCCTAAGCCCCTGCAACGCCACTTGGGGGTCGATTTTCAGCAAACTCATTTGTAGCGGATCTCTACTCTCTGAAAGGAATCCGCTTACCCAATTTCAAGATTGTACATCATGTAGTTTAAACATGGAAACAATTATTATTAAAGCCCTTAACCCCCCGTAACGCCCCTTGCGTTTCGAATTTCGGAAAATCCTTTCTTAGCTGATGTCTACTCTATCAAAGGAACATGTCTACCAAATTTCAAGTCTGTAGGTTGAATAGTTCCAGAGATTTCGTGATTAGTCAGTCAGTCAGTCAGTCAGTTGAGTGAGTCGCTTTTCTCCTTTATATATTAATAT